>JACEFZ010020422.1:235000-289011 GCA_014155875.1 Cepaea nemoralis
TTACCCCATGACTGGAAAGAGTCATTATTGATACCTATCTTTAAGAAAGGAGACAAGTTCCAATGTGGAAATTATAGAGGAATATCACTACTGTCCACAAGCTATAAGATACTATCCGCAGTATTACTAAATAGACTAAAACCATATTCAGAAGACATATTAGGTGACTACCAGGCGGGTTTTAGACAAAACAGATCAACAATAGATCAGATATTTATCTTACGACAAATAGCCGAGAAAAATTGGGAATATAAAAGAGATCTCCATAACATTTTTGTGGATTTTAAAAAGGCTTATGATAGTGTCCATAGGAATAGTCTATGGAATGCTATGCAGGAATTTGGAATACCAAGGAAGTTAATCAACATGACCAGACTATGCATGGAAGATACTTATAATATAGTAACATATAAAGGCAGGAAATCAGACCCCTTCCAAATAACATCTGGTTTGAAACAGAGTGATGCACTATCGCCTCTACTCTTCAATCTGGCTCTAGAGAAAGTTGTAAGGAAGGTGAAGGAGGAATGTGATATTGGAGGAATATCCAAGCTGCTTGGCTATGCAGATAATATAGATATTATAGGGCAAAGTGAACAAAAGACATTGGAAATTTTGACTCACTTAAAGGAAAAAGCCCAACAGATGGGGCTGGTAATCAACCAAGATAAGACAGAATATATGGTAATTTCAAGAGACGGAATGGCTAAAAACTTTGGCCACATACAAATAGATAATATGACCATTAAAAGAACGGAAACATACAAATACCTGGGTACAATCTTCAACTGCTCCAACATCATAAGGGAAGAGGGACGCAAAGGTGTTTCCAAGGCACCAGGGCCGGGTTATATACTGGCCAAGACCTATTGACGCGTCCTCGTCGAGCGTCCTGCGCAACAGGTCCCTTCGGGGTCCTGGCTGAAGTCAATAGGATCGCTGATTCCTCCGAAGTCGGAGAGTGTCTGCCTGTACGGCGAGGAACCACCAGTCTGCACACCAATAAGCCAGACATGGGACAACGGATACTCACGCAAACTTCAGGTCCTGTATGACATCACACTGATGTTGGACAACAGGATTTCTTCATCCGACATACAGGACTTCGCGTTGGAGCTCAAGCCAACGAACACAAGCAAGCAAGCAAGCATAAGGGAAGAAATACAAACTAGAATCAACTCTGGAAATAAGATATACTATGCACTACAACATCTACTAAAATCAAAGGTGCTATCTCGTAACACTAAAATCACAATATACAAAACACTGATCAGACCAGTTGTGCTGCATGGCTCTGAAACCTGGAGTACAACGAAAGGAGACGAAGCCTTGTTACAAACCTTTGAGAATAAAATTTTAAGACGCATTTTTGGACCCATTAGGGATACACAAAGTGGAGAGTGGAAAAGAAGAAGTAACAAAGACATTTATGATCGGTTTAAGTCCCCGCTAATCACTGGTATCATGAAGGCTAATAGACTACAATGGCTGGGGCATATAGAAAGAATGGAAGATAATAGGGAAACAAAACTCGCTTACACTCAGGAAATAAATGACCGTAGACCCCGAGGTAGACCAAGAAGGCGGTGGAGCGATAATACATATACAGACCTACAAGCACTTGGAATCAACGACTGGCAAGAGAAGGTCCACCAGAGAGACGAATGGAGACGGATTGTATCTGCAGCAAAGAACCTCAATGGCTCGGAACGCTGAAGAAGAAGAAGAATTTGTGACTTACTTATTAACTTACCCTCGTACAATGATTTGCTTGGTAGAGATAGTGTTTCTATTATTTGCTTGGTAGGCTATATTGTTTCTATTATTTGTTCGATAGACAATATTGTTACAATTATTTGCTTGGTAGACTATATTGTTACAACGATTTGTTTAGTAGGCGATAGTGTTTCTAGTATCTGTTTGGTTGACTGTAGAGTAACAATGATTTACTTGATAGGCAATATTGTTACAACGATTTGCTCGGTAAGCTACATTGTTACACTGATTTGCTGTCTAGGCTATAGTCTTTCTATTATTTGCTTGGTAGGCTAGAGTGTTACGATGATTTTCCTTGTAGAATACAGTGTTATTTTGCGTTTCTAGGCATTTCTAATAAATATTATTAGTCGTATTATCATTATTGTTATTATTATTATCATTATCGTCATCATCATCATCATCGTCATCATCATCATCATCATGGAATGTTATAGTGTTACTATGATTTAGGTGGTGTGATGGAGTTTTATCAAGATGTGTATGGTAAGATAAAAGTTTTACCATGATGTGTATGGTAAGATAAAAGTGTTACCATGATGTGTATGGTAAGATACAAGTTTTACCATGATGTGTATGGTAAGATAAATGTTTTACCATGATGGCGTTGCCTTACTGGCCCACTAACACATTGGGCAACTTCTGTTTAGACGCGGGCAACTTCTGATTTCTGACTTCTAGTGATTCGGTAACTTTGCAATAAAACAATAAATTAAGTACTCAAGTGTCTCTTCGCAGTGAAGGTTGGCGACAGTGGATCTCCAGCAATTTCTGTCTCTCCCTCTAGTTGAACTTTCTGGCATACTGCTGTTCGTCCATCTCTTTGTATTGTGTTCCCACTTGTATCGTTGTCTACCTCTTGCTCGTCTACCTTCAATATTTTTTTCGAGAATGGTTTGTATACAATCATCATGATCTTTAATGTTGCCCAAATATTGAAAGTGTTTCTTTGCTTTTGTGATTCACCTCTCCAGCTCACTTTTCATTTTCAGCTGCTGTAAAATTTTTATAGTTAGTTGCATTGCCCTGTAGAGGACTGGCAATGAATCCCATCATTTATTGGCTGTTTGTGATTAACAAGGCAATTTTACATTGAGTAAACTGCATTGCTTTCTTAACGGCCGATGCCTCATACCATAGAAATCAACGTAAATCTTTGTGCTTCCAAGAATCCCACAGCTGATTACGAACCCTCAACTCGACATATCTATGACTTGTGAAAATGCATTTCATTGACCCCTAACCCACAGCCGCCTTCAAGAGTTCAAGAGGAAAAGAAGTAATTCAAATCCATAATTATCATTCACACTAGACAGAAACACAATTCACTAGCGATGTCTATAGAAAACAAAGAAGAGAACAACAGTCAAGTATACAAAACTAGACGAGAAATTCTTTTTTTTTTCCTAAAAGCTGCCACAGACTAAACGATCCTGGTGTTGTTGAGCGATGGCTTTCTATTGTTGTTCCAGATTAGCTACCTAATGCTGCATTGTGCATTTAAAATGGAAAATCAAAAAGGCAACTGACAAAACAGGGCGGTGGAAATTTAAACAAAAAAATAGACACACACACTCCACAATTTTGACACTATATTATTATTCTCCAAAATACTGCATACCATCTGGTGTTGAAATGCGAGACATGATGTGCACCGTAATCATGGCCTGCAGATATTTGTGGTGGGTGTCGACCGGAAGTTGTTTGTAATGGTCACTGTTGTTTTGAAGTTTTTGTTTCCTGTTGTCACGTGGGACGGTATGATGGATGTACCTTTCCCAGGACAAAATATCTTAGTTGCAAATTATTCATATTGTCCGTTGTAGCTGGCAGGGACACTTTGTTCTCCTACACCTTCAGCGTTTCCCTCCTCGTCCTCCTGCTGATCTTACTCTTCGTTCCCGTCAACGTCTTCATTCATTTTCTTCTTCTTCTTCTTCTTCTTCTTCTTCTTCTTCTTCTTCTTCTTCTTCTTCTTCTTCTTCTTCTTCTTCTATCTTCTTCTTCTTCTTCTTCTTCTTCTTCTTCTTCTTCTTCTTCTTCTTCTTCTTCTTCTTCTGCTGCTGCTGCTGCTGCTGCTGCTGCTGCTGCTGCTGTTGCTGCTGCTGCTGCTTCTTGGCAACACCCGGTGGAGATTCACAGAGGTAGTATGCCGATGTGTGCTACAGTGTGTTCTTAAAGACTGTGCAGTGTTTGAAAATATTGCCTGTCCAAATTTTGTATTTACCTATTATGTTGCATGAACTTTGCAGAGGGTAAATGTAAGGCTTGGACCGCCAATGTTTTCAAACACTGCACAGTCATTAAATTTTAGTTTAGTTTAATCGACGGATCTACATAACGGCACACGGGTATAACCCATAAGTGCTCAGTTCTACACCTAACTCAAGCCTGAGTCTAGAGATTCTCAGCTCAGTGTACGAACTCTGTAGCACCTGCGAAGATCCTGAAATACTTTAGGTAGATTTTTAACTCGAAATTTTGTCCGGACAGCGCCGTTAGGCTACTCTTTTTCAATTTCCACTGGCAAGGGATTTTTCACGTGCGCAACAACACACACGGGCGTCCGATCTCACTACCCAGAGATCTAGGTTTAGTTAGAAGTCCACGTGAGAAAATCCCGGCCCTCACCGGGGCTTGAACCCGGGACCTCCAGCACTCGAGGTGGACACCATACCTCGAGGCCACAAAGCCCCCGCACGCACTGACTCGACACACACACACACACACACACACACAAATATACTCACACACATACACCCACACGCACACGCACTATATTGACAGCCCAACCAAGATGTGTGAGCGCATCAACAGCATCATACCGAGATCATCACGGCTGGTAGTCTGGCGTACCATCCCGGCAAACCACGTACATGGTAGTCTGGCGTACCATCCCGGCACACCACGTACATGACTTCTTTTTTCTTGAGCTAGTCTCAATTACAACTCCGTGATCATCGCGACCACGATGTTCATGCTAGCTTTAGCATCAGTGTTCCACGGAGCCTGTTCCATGTGAACCACAAACTCGTGCAAGCAGAACCCATTCGGCGTGCCGGGGAGCGCCGGGAGCTGGCTTGGATGCTCCTTACAGGAATGTTGATTGAGAAACCGGGCCGGGGGTGAGACAGCACTGACAGCACGTGACTGCGTCTGTCAGCGGAGAATTTAAATCATTCCAGGTCTTCGTTGCTCACAGAGCGGAGTTCTGGAGTAGGCAACAACAACAAAAAATAACGCACGCACACACACACACTCACACACACACTCACTCACACACACACACACACACACATAACTGTAATGACTGTGTTGTAAAGGTGTACATACACAGACACACGTAGTCTCGCGATCAAACTTTTTTTCTTCAAATACATTTTTTTGCATATCCCTTACAGGACGTTGCAGTCAACAGCAGCATGTTTCAGCTGCTGTTGACGTACTAGGCAATTCATATACATACAATCACACACACACAAAACAATACATTCACACACACACACACGCACACACACACAGAATCACGGGCACACAGACAAACACACACACACACACACGCACACACACACACACACACACATGCACACATTTGAACATTATCTTACAAACGGGAAATTGCAAACGTGTTTTTAAAAAGTCACATTTTTTATGTCTGAATATACGCACTTACACAACGCACACACACACATACTCACAGAGAGACAGAGAGAGAGAGAGAGAGAGAGAGAGAGAGAGAGAGAGAGAGAGAGAGAGAGAGGGAAGAGAGAGAGAGAGAGAGAGAGAGAGGGAGAATGTCTTAAATAAATACAGCTACTATATACACTTAACACACACATCAACACGGTAGCCTGCCGGTTCAAAGGTCACGTGTTCAAATTCTCATCGAGCCCAAGATTTTTTTTTTTTTGATGAACCTGGGCTCGCATGAAATACCTAAACCCAGCGTAAAGTGGTTACCCGGAAATGTTCTAAGAAGCTAACGCGACCGGTGGGTTATTGTCCACTTCACCCGTTCAGTTGCCAATTGGCCTATTGAGATATATTGAACTAGCACCGTATGAATAATGGGCTTTAAGGCGTGTCATAGGGTCCTTTACTTTTTTATGTCTTTACTGTTTTTGTCTTTGCATGCTTTTGTCTTTACTGTTTTTGTCTTTGCTTGTTTTTGTCGTTACCGTTTTTGTCTTTACTGTTTTTGTCTTTGCCTGGTTTTGTCGTTACTATTTTTGTCTTTGATTGGCTTTGTCTTTTCTGTTTTTGTCTTTGCCTGGTTTTGTCGTTACTTTTTTTTGTCTTTGATTGGCTTTGTCTTTTCTGTTTTTGTCTTTGCTTGGTTTTGTCTTTACTGTTTTTGCAAACACGCCTACTTGCCACTACTGAACGGTGGCTCCGTGTTTGTTGTTTGTTTTTTGGTGCTCGCTTAGAACTCAAGCGTAGTCCATACATGTGATACTACTTCTAGTGTCCTGGACTGATTTTTTATTTTTGCGTGTGGATTAGCTGTCCCTATTACCAGTGTCCCTCGCCATCAGGCGAACCCACTCCGACTTCTGAGGTACTTGTAATTTACATCCCCAAGTCAAGGACGAGCAGTCAATATTTTAAACAAAATGTCCGTTATAAAGGATGAATCCACTACTTGGCATCAGCACACCGGAAGTTTAAGGAGGAGCGCTCTTATCCATTCGTTCCTGCTGACCTCCACAGCGGCTCGCTGAAGCGTCGGGTACTTACAAAAACATACCTAGTCCGTTGACTACGAGGCAACTGCCTTGGCAAGCGGCTATATCCCTCGCCCCAACAGACAGACACTCAGAGGACAAAGCAGGAGTACGCTTGCCGAAGTGAAACCAGCCCAACCATCTAACGACTTTCAGAATGAAAGGATGGCAGAGGAAGACCACATTTAGATGGATTCAGTACTCGATGGATAATTTACAGATGACGACAACAGAGGCAGGGCATCTATCTTCTATTCTAATTTCTATTCTATCATTACCCCTGCCCCGTTCAAATTCAGAAGAGAAGTTATATTAAGGTCCATGCCAGGCCCAGTTTAATCATTGTGTGATTGAGTCAGCCACAATTCGGATTTTAATTTGAAAGATTGTTGTCCAAAGAAGTTAATAACGGTTTGGCTTATGAAAGAGATAAATGTAGACAGAACAACCATCTAGCCAACTATGAAGGGAGAAAGTTCTGCATAAGATAGGTCATTTTTTGAAAATCATGAAGATGATGATGATAATGATGTGACAACGATATCCGGATTACGTTAACCTTACATATGGGTGGATTAGAAAGAGTTGAAATAACCAGTGCATAAATGAAAAGAAGGATATTCTACACCGTCTCCTAATATACTATTGCCGTTTCCTCTTAAAATTCGTCTGTTCTCACACTGTGTTTTCTTATTCAAGAAAATAAAGAAGTCGACCAGAGGAAACGATGGAAAACCCAAATGTCTATTTCTGGAACAACGGAAACGGCTATCGACTTTCTCATTACAATAACAGTTGAGGTATCCGTAGAGGCACGACACGTAATTTGACTTTGTCCCTTTACTTCTGTTGTGAAAGTTTTACAACATCATAGAAGGCCGATTGTTGTTTAGTACCTTCAAACTCCATGTAAAATCACTGAAATGGTAGGCAACGGCCAACCAGGCGACAATATGTGTGACTCATTGGAAATAAATCCCTCGATGCGACCTCGATAGATGTGGTAAGGCCGATTAGAAAGAATAATATTGTGTTACCGTATGTAATGTATGTTTGGGTGTCAGTGAAACGTTCACAAGAAAATTACTTGAAACCTGCCGCCCATATACATACACCGTAATTATAGTAGTAGGCCGAGCCTGTTGGTCCGCGCGGCAGGAGGGATAACTCAATGGTAAATAATACCCTGCAGAGTTGTGGTAATTCAAAACTTGGAGTTTAGTCGTATCATTGACATTGTGACTGGGGGGATTTAACTCCTAGCGCTTGAGCTTATCACAAAGATTAATGGTGGCGTAGCGACAATGTTGACAGTGTCTGACGCGTGCACAAATGACGCGCATAACAAGCAGTTTATAAACGAACTGTGTTGAATACCTTCCCGTGCATACAGAGAAGAAACGGAAGAGGGGAGGGACACAGAATCGTATATTCAGGAATGCAGTTTCATAGGGTACTTTTTATAACTGTGCTGGCAACGTTATTTCATAGTTTTACAATTCCCCAACCTATTAGCCAATCAAATAGCCAGCCAGCTAACTAACTAACCAATTAACCAACACATCAAACGACAAACAACTAACCAAAATAACCAGCCATCCAAACAACTAACAAACCAGACAACTAACCAATCAACCAACCAGCCAACCAAATAACAAACCTGTTAACTAACCAACCAACTAGTCAACAGACTAAACGTCCAACCATCTAATCAGAAACCAAACCAATCAGACAACTAGCCAATCAGTCAGCTAACCAACCAAGCAGTCAACTAACTAATCAACAAACCAAACAACCAGTCAACAAAACAACCAACCAGCCAACCAATAGTCACTCATTAAACCAATCAACCAATAAACTAGCTAACTAGTCAACTAATCAACCAGCCAAACAAAAATGAACCAGCCAACTAATCAACCAGCCAACCAGCCAACCAGTCAACCAGCCAACCAACCAACAGTCAACCAACTAACTAGTCAACCACATAACCAACCAACAACAAACCAGTCAACCAACCAGTCAATTAACCAGAGAACTCTGCGCTGTTGTCTGTAGTATGAGAATTGGTCGTTCAGAAAGCAATAACTAGCAAACTACTGAATGTAAAATTGCCTGAACAGCATAACATGTTGGGATTGTTTGCGTCACCACGCACACGCCCTTGTGTGTGTGTGTGTGTTGTGTGTGTGCGTATGTGCGTGTGTATGTATGTGTGTTCTATTCCTTCTTCTTCTCCTCCTCTTCCTCCTTCTGATTTCTTTCTTTCTTTCTTTCTTTCTTCTTCTTCTTCTTCTTCTTCTTCTTCTTCTTCTTCTTCTTCTTCTTCTTCTTCTTCTTCTTCTTCTTCTTCTTCTTCTTCTTCTTCTTCTTCTTCTTCTTCTCCTTCTTCTTCTTCTTCTTCTTCTTCTTCTTCTTCTTCTTCTTCCTCTTCTTCTTCTTCTTCCTTCTCCGCCTCTTCATACACTCCCTCCTCCCCCTCGCCATCCTCTTCTCTTTCTTCTTATTATTTACGTCTGTTTTTGTTTAAGTTTCCTCATATCAATCGTTAATTATCTCTGCATTGCAACACGAAGTGACTCCGGCGTCGATAGATATATACATATACCAGCACTGAGATGAACTTGGTACACAGCGCTAGCCTCGTATTGTTATCGACTAACTGACTGGTCGGTAGGTGATGGGGTCAGTATCACATGAGAAGTCTTTACTTTCCAGAGGATTTCCTTAGACCCATTTTAAGTTGGTTGACACCTAAGTTCCCAGGTGCACTTTTAAAGCTGTACTCTACAGTATATGTATGTATATAAGTAAAGGACCCTTGTTCGGCCTTGAGGTGCACTGGGTGATGCGGTTAATAACACGCCTGTCGCCTTTATTTTCCAAGACATTATAGGTACCATCTTGACCTTGTTTTTATTTCGATTTCGCCCAGCTGTTGATCGAACGACTTTAGGTTCGGCAGACGAGTGTCTAGCCAATACACACTATCGATGCTGTGTGTATGTGTGTGTGTGTGTGTGTGTGTGTGTGTGTGTGTGTGTGTGCGTGCGTGCGTGCGTGCGTGAGTGTAATGTTTTGTTCGCTCACTTAGAACTCGAGTGTCGTCTACCGTGGATTGATTGTTGTTGCAATTCTGCCAACTTTCGCTACAATCGGTGTCCCCTGCCGTCAGCTCAACCTTCTCCGACTTATCAGGTACTTGTAATTTGTGTTCGAAACTCAGGGACGAGAAGTCAACGTTTCAGTCCACTTGTAAGAACTTTCTACCCCACCTTTAGCGCAACGGAAGTTTAAGAGCAAATGCTCTTCATATTTCCGCCACGGGACTTCCAATTATGTGTGTGTGGTTGTTTTTTTTTTGTTTTTTTTTTTTTATTTCGTGTGGTTGCTTTTTTATTGTGTGTGTTGTCTTCTTCTTCTTTTTTTTTTCTCATGAGGCTAAAGTAGTAGGTGATATTGTGATTTCAAACAAGTATAGTAACAGAGGCAGCCATATGGAATAGTATAGAACTGGGAAACAACCCCACCCCCACACCCCACCCTAGAAAAAAAAAAGCAAATCGATGGCCCTAAGGAGGGCGTTGTGTCGGGTGGGCAATGAAGAAGAGGAAGTGGTTGGGAAATCTTAAAAGTTCATTAATGTCAAAAAAATTAGACTGAGAAACTCGCGGTTTCCTGCGAAACCAATTTCAATTCTGGACTTCACTTGACGCCTCCATGATAAAAAGGCAGAGACACGAATAGGGTGACACCCCCTGAATCCATCATGACGTCATTATGCGATTCCACGGGGAGAGAACCACAATAGGGGAGTGATCATTTAACTGTACAAGTTCTTGCACTCGTTAGTTACGTAACGGAAATGTGTGTTGTCATTCTTTTTCCTTATCTTCTCTAATTCTTCTTCGTCTTCTTGTTTTCTTCTTCTTCTTCTTCTTCTTCTTCTTCTTCTTCTTCTTCTTCTTCTTCTTCTTCTTCTTCTTCTCCTTCTTTTTCTTTTTCTTCTTCTTCTTCTTCTTCTTCTTCTTCTTCTTCTTCTTCTTCTTCTTCTTCTTCTTCTTCTTCTTCTTCTTCTTCTTCTTCTTCTCCTTCTCCCCCTCCTCCTCTTCTTCTTTTCTTCTTTCCCTTCTTTCCTTGCTACTCTGCTGTTTATGTGTTTATGTTTCTTCTTCTTCTTCTTCTTCTTCTTCTTCTTCTTCTTCTTCTTCTTCTTCTTCTTCTTCTTCTTCTTCTTCTTCTTCTTCTTTATTTCTGTTTTCACTGATTTGCCCATTTCAATTGTTAATTAGTCCTAATTTCATCTCTAAGTTACTCTGTATACTGGCATCATTAAGCTATTTATGTATTTAAATATACTAAACAATTAATAATTCTATGTAGCCACTTCTTCCATGTATCCACTATTTCCATGTTGCTACTATTTCCATGTATCCACTATTTCCATGATGCTACTATTTCCATGTAGCCACTATTTCCATGTAACCACTGTTTCCAAGTGTTGCAGACACAAGTCAGGCGATATGTGAACATATCGCTTTGCGTTGATTTTTACAAAGATATATGAGTCGGCCGTTCAGAAAGCAATGACACATTAGTTGGTTGCATATCCTTAACAGTACGCCGCAGTCAACCCCAGCACTGTTTGGCTACTTGTGATTTACTAGATAAGTTTACGTTCAATACTTTGCCATTGCTTTATAAACGAACTATGCTCATATCATTTTATGAAAACCAGCGAACGACGGTGTGTTTCCAAATCGCCTGCAGCTGTGTGTCGAACGCTGTATAGGGAAATGCGAATCTCTATCGTGTCCCCTTCGCAACAGCAAATGACACACTAGTGAACGTAAATCGCCAATAAATTCTGGGGTTGATTCGACGTGCTATAAAAAGGACATACAATTAGGGTGACGGTTCTAGCTTAGTATGCACCTCGCTGAATCTCAGTGAAGTCGCGGGGACGTTATTACAGTAGAAGATGATGAAGAAGAAGAAGAAGAAGAAGAAGAAGAAGAAGAAGAAGAAGAAGAAGAAGAAGAAGAAGAAGAAGAAGAAGAAGAAGAAGAAGAAGAAGAAGAAGAAGAAGAAGAAGAAGAAGAAGAAAAAGAAGAAGGAAGAAGAAGAAGAAGAAGAAGAAGAAGAAGAAGAAGAAGAAGAAGAAGAAGAAGAAGAAGAAGAAGAAGAAGAAGAAGAAGAAGAAGAAAAGAAGGAAGAAGAAGAAGAAGAAGAAGAAGAAGAAGAAGAAGAAGAAGAAGAAGAAGAAGAAGAAGAAGAAGAAGAAGAAGAAGAAGAAGAAGAAGAAGAAGAAGAAGAAGGAAGAAGAAGAAGAAGAAGAAGAAGAAGAAGAAGAAATAGAAGAAGAAGAAGAAGAAGAAGAAGAAGAAGAAGAAGAAGAAGAAGAAGAAGAAGAAGAAGAAGAAGAAGAAGAAGGAAGAAGAAGAAGAAGAAGAAGAAGAAGAAGAAGAAGAAGAAGAAGAAGAAGAAGAAGAAGAAGAAGAAGAAGAAGAAGAAGAAGAAGAAGAAGAAGAAGAAGAAGAAGAAGAAGAAGAAGAAGAAGAAGAAGAAGAAGAAGAAGAAGAAGAAGAGGAAGACGAAGAAGAAGAAGAAGAAGAAGCAGAAGAAGAAAGAAGAAGAAGAAGAAGAAGAAGAAGAAGAAGAAGAAGAAGAAGAAGAAGAAGAAGAAGAAGAAGAAGAAGAAGAAGACGAAGAAGAAGAAGAAGAAGAAGAAGAAGAAGAAGAAGGAAGAAGAAGAAGAAGAAGAAGAAGAAGAAGAAGAAGAAGAAGAAGAAGAAGAAGAAGAAGAAGAAGAAGAAGAAGAAGAAGAAGAAGAAGAAGAAGCAGAAGAAGAAGAAGAAGAAGAAGGAAGAAGAAGAAGAAGAAGAAGAAGAAGAAGAAGAAGAAGAAGAAGAAGAAGAAGAAGAAGAAGAAGAAGAAGAAGAAGAAGAAGAAGAAGAAGAAGAAGAAGAAGAAGAAAGAAGGAAGAAGAAGAAGAAGAAGAAGAAGAAGAAGAAGGAAGAAGAAGAAGAAGAAGAAGAAGAAGAAGAAGAAGAAGAAGAAGAAGAAGAAGAAGAAGAAGAAGAAGAAGAAGAAGAAGAAGAAGAAGAAGAAGAAGAGGAAGAGGAAGAAGAAGAAGAAGAAGAAGAAGAAGAAGAAGAAGAAGAAGAAGAGAAGAAGAAGAAGAAGAAGAAGAAGAAGAAGAAGAAGAAGAGGAAGAAGAAGAAGAAGAAGAAGAAGAAGAAGAAGAAGAAGAAGAAGAAGAAGAAGAAGAAGGAAGAAGAAGAAGAAGAAGAAGAAGAAGAAGAAGAAGAAGAAGAAGAAGAAGAAGAAGATCTTGGCTACAGAAAAGAACAAATGCATACACACGAAAAGATCTGAATACTGATTAAGTTTGGGTACTAAAGACGATAAAATAAAGAAAATTGAAATCCTTTGGTCACTGCAAACGGCATGAAAGTTTGTAGAGACCAATAATGGAGGGGTATATGCCCGTGAAGAAGGGAAGAGGAAGACCAAAGAGAAGATTGGGGTAGGATGTGACGGATAATCTCCAGATGGGTGTATCGGACGAGGGACAGCTTGTTTATGACCGAGAAGTTTTCCAGATCGTTGTTATGGGAGCGAGGTTCGGCACAGGACATGCTACTGAATGAATGAATGAATGAATGAATCAAACAAGCCATCCGTCCATCTGTTCATCCCTTCATCATCCATCCATTTAGACATCCATTCACAAGTTCATTCAACTATCCATCCATCGAATCATGCATTCAGCACCCTACGAACCCACTCATTCATCCATCAATCCAATTAGCCATCCATCCATTCATGCATTTATTCATCCATCCATTCATTAAATCATGCATTCAACACCTCATTCAACTATCCGTCCATCCAATCATCCATCCATCAATCCAAATAACCATCCATTCATCCATCTATCCATCCATCCATTCAGCCATCCATCGAATCATGCATTCAACATCCTATGAACTTAACTATCCACCCATCCAATATTCCATCCATCAATCCAACTAGTCACCCATCCATCCATCTATCCAACTGTCCATTCAGCCATTCATCGAATCATGCATTCAGCACCCTACAAACCCAACTATCCATCCATCCAATCATCTATCCATGAGTCCAATTAGCCATCCATCTATCCATCCATCCATCCATCCATACATCGAACCATGCATTCAACAACCCACCAACCCAACTATCCATCCATCCACCCATCCAACCAGTTAGTTAGTTTTAGTTATTTCTCAAGCCAAAAGCTTTTGCCTTTGAACCGAAACTCCTGGGCTGCATGAGTTTAAATAAAACTCTTCTGAATTAGTTTAAATTAAATTCACGTTTGCCTTGTATTATAATGAGAAGCGGTACAACAATACACATAAAAATCAAAGCCCAACAAAACAATGCTTTTTATTTTCTTAATCTACACTCAAGTGTCTTGAGCATTGGCCGTCCGCTATTCTGGCCGTCTGCTGCAGTGTTTGATCCCTCAGCTTCTCGCACGTTCTAGCCCTCGCGAGAGTCTCGGATCATGAGTGATTATGGGAGCGATGGCTCACAATCGCAAAAACAGAAAATTGGCAATTTATCATTTAAGGTGACATACCAGTTTAGTTCTGGTCGGCGCACGCAATTTGCTCATCTGTACACCCTACTGTAGTGCACGCATTTTCTCAGAACACCGATAACAATGAATTTCGGATTGAAGGATTCTCGCCGGAAAAATAGGAACTAGCGAAATTTTAATTAGGGGTTGATAGACAGAGTGCTAGAATTTGTGGCGGAGCACGCGCGGAAGCTTTTAGCCGACGGTATGTAGAAAATCTGGGAAGGAAATCACGTGGCAATATATGGCGACAGAAATATAATGAAATATTCTGCAAACTGAGAGTTCTATGAAACTCCCCATACAGCCGGCTGTTCAACATTCTTAACTTTATTTATAGACCGGAGTTGAATGCTATAAATGTATCTTAACCTTATTGTGACTTGCATAACTTTAAGTCTTTGTTTTATTCTCACCCTATAACTATGGTCCTGTATTGTTTTACGCTGCCACTGTTTATCCATTTCGGCTCTGATTATCTTCTTTTCGTGTCCACTAGAGTGGGTTGTATTATTTTCACTTTTGTTAATTTTGTTGCACGGGCAGATTTGATATATACATAATGCTCCCATATAGTTACACATAGTTTGTTGTTGTTGTTGTTGTTGTTGTTGTTGTTGTTGTTGTTGTTGTTGTTGTTGTTTTGCGCTCGCTCGCTTTGTACTCTAGCGTAATCCATACACACAACTTCCAGTAATGCTGGACTGAATTTTGCGTGTGGATTTTGCTTTCCACATTAACAGTGTCCCTCGCTATCAGGCGAACCAACTCCGACTTCAGAGGTACTTGTAATTTACGTCCCCAAGCCAAAGACGAGAGGTCAAGAGTTTAATTTAACTGTTAGGTGTATGGGTTGAACCCCTTACTTCAGCATCAGCACAACGGATGTTTAAGAACACGTGTTCTAACCTATTCGGCTATACTGACCTCCAAGTAGTATTTAATCTTATATATATATATATATATATATATATATATATATATATATATATATATATATATATATATATATATATATCAATCACCAGGCCATAAACTTTGGTTGGCAACTGGTCTAGGATCGAAGCCCAGAAAGGCGGACGAATTTAACATACTTTTTACATAAATAATAAACCATGCAAATAGCAATATAGAGCTTGGTCAACAACCG
Organism: Cepaea nemoralis; assembly: GCA_014155875.1. Classification (NCBI taxonomy): domain Eukaryota; kingdom Metazoa; phylum Mollusca; class Gastropoda; order Stylommatophora; family Helicidae; genus Cepaea; species Cepaea nemoralis. The sequence continues at coordinate 250,278 of JACEFZ010020422.1, forward strand.
ACACCACAGCACTTGGGATATTCCCATTCCAGCCTCATTTTCAATAGCCAGCGAAGAGACCAAATACAAGTGGTGCCTATTGTTTATCCGTCTAGCCTTTCCCCGCAGTACTGATTGTGGGCCAGATTCCTCTAGTCGCTCCCTGCTGCTCCACTCACTCCCCGCTACGATGATTTACCCTAGTAGTTAAGCGAAAGAGGAGTTGGATTTAACAGACTTTTGAACTCCAACAGGAGTGATCTAGACGGAGCAAGAAAAACCTCTGGGGAAGCCTTATCCTATACTAGTTAAAGTTAGTAGCATATCCTTTTACGGGACTTCGCAGTCAACCCCAGAATTTTAATGTTGTTTGTGATCTCTTGGCAAGTTTACGAACTGTGTCTGTAACTCCTTCATCACCGAGACTGCTGATCTATATTAAGAGTTTATTATACAGGAACAAGCAGTTTTCTTCTTTTGAAAATTTTTGTCCTTGTTTTGTTTTGTTTTTAAACTACATACAGATAGATACCTTCTCTCCCTTATTATAAATGCAAGTACATATAGATAAAAGTGTCATGAAGAAAGAGTTAACGGGACAGCAGGCTTACTAGCCTATTTCACTGTCTTGGGCCTCATCAGGTGTACGGATAAAGACAGCACTAGGCAACCCTTTGTTAATCCTCTTGGGCGTTGGGAAGGAAGGAGTGCCTTTGACAATGAAATGCCTGTTATCTGTTGGGGTATCATCCTTGCACTCCGGACAAGTCCATAGGTGCTTAGATCCTCCCCCGAACATACGCATCCGCATCCAACGGCTAATTGTGTCAGTTCTATGTTGGTTGACGAGACCCCTCATTCTCCCAATGTGCCTCTTGTGTATGTCTGTGCCAATTCTTTCTCCAGAGTCTCTCATTCTGGACAACAATGTGGATTCACTGGCGGAAAAATTCCTCCGCTCTCGACATCTTTCTAAGGGTATTAATAACATCGGCCCGATTCATGGGCCGGCCATGTGCAGGGGATGCAGAGCCAGCAAGTCTATCAGCTCGTTCATGTCGCTCAACTCCGGCATGTCCCGGAATGAAGATGAAGGTGACTCTATGAACAACAGACCTCCACAGCGATTCAGTTCACTGTCTACGTACAGAGCCCCCCTCGATCTATCCAACCAAGCCAATTGAATCACTTAGTAAAGACATGCCTAAAACACACGAAGGAATTAGGTCCAATCCTAGCCAGTCCGTAAGTGCTGCTCTGAATCGTGGTCTGATGGTATCATCATACAACTCTTCTCTATGTCCAGGACTGGTCTTAGGTGCTCCACTGTTTTCTATGTTTGGGGAGGGGAAAGAGAGAACTATAACACAGTCACCGAGGGAATGATGCTTTTGTTAGTGAGTTAGTGAGTGAGTGAGTGAGTGAGTGAGTGCGTGAGTGCGTGTGTGCGTGCGTGCGTGCGTGCACTCGTGCCTGCGTGCGTGGGTGGGTGGGTTAAGTTAGTTAGTTAGTTAGTTAGCTTGTTAGTTAGTTAGTAGTTAGTTAGTTAGTTAGTTAGTTAGTTAGTTAGTTAGTTGGTTGATTGGTTGATTGGTTGGATGGTTGGTTGGTTGGTTGGTTGGATGGTTGTTGGTTGGTTGGTTGGTTGGGTGGTTGGTTGGTTGGTTGGTTGGTTGGTTGGATAGTTAGTTAGTTAGTTAGTTAGTTAGTTAGTTAGTTAGTTAGTTAGTTAGTTAGTTAGTTAGTTAGTTAGTTAGTTAGTTAGTTAGTTAGTTAGTTAGTCAGTCGCGATTCCAACTTCACGGCAAAGGGTCACCCCATACTGCTTTGCTCCTGTGCCTGTAAATTCCACACAAAATACTCCTCATTCCCCATGTAAAAAGTGGAACAGACAGCAGTTCAGATAATCCAACAGCACGCACAAGCATACATACATAGGGTCGTTGCCAGAATGCCAACACAACAGTCCGTGACAAAAATTACAGTTCATTGTCTATGGAAACGGCAATCACTAAAAAACCGGTTATGAAAAAACATCTTTATACCAGCCTCACTAGGATAGATTCAAACCCTTTTCTGGGTACAGACGACCTGAAAATGAAGGCTTACGACTAACAAGTTAATCTCTCTGAGGATACAATGCCAACCAACCATTGGTTAGTAACATGTTTACAACGTGGCACAGTAGTAAGACATTTAGTTGCTAGAGAGCAAGGATGGGTTCGATTGGCTAAATGACCTTTCTCACCATATCAGGAAGCAATATATTAAATGCTAGGACTCAAGAGCCGACACGGTGGCTAAGGGGCAGTATTAAATAAACACAAAGGTAATGTTTGGAGCTCATAGAAGTAGAAAAAGAGAAGTAAAGACTAGAGGACGCACTAGATAATGTTAACATTGGAAGCTATAGTTATCGACCGGGATTCGAACCTGTCATCTCCAAATGACGACAAGATCTTGCTGCAGGAATAAAGTGTATTTCGACGCATAATCAATTACTCCCACCTCTTAGGGGCAGTACACATGTTTTATAATTCTAGGGTTCGAAATTATCTGTATGCGATTTGGAATCAACCCTCTTTGCGTTGATTGCGATGGTATAGGCGTCGTTGTTCAGAAAGAAATGGTAAATAACTGAACGTAAAATTGACTAGTAAATCAAAAAAAATGCAAAAAAACTGATGGGGTTGACTGCGATGTCCTGTAAACGAGATTAAACTAACTATTAGGGATTCAAGTCCTAATTCTGAACAGAAGAAAAGAATAAGATGGATGGATGGATGGATGGATGGATGGATGGATGGATGTGTGCAAGGTTAGATGATGGATGGATAAATGGGTGGAATGTTGATTAGATATGTGGATGGTTGATTTGATGGTGGACTGAGTAAAGGTGAAATTGGGTGTCTAAACAGTTGACTATCTGGATATGTGTTGAACAATGCTGCCATGGATTACAATGATCTGCTGTTGGGGAGAAATCTATTTCCAAGAAGTGACACATATTTACTGTTGGAATTATAATTGTCACTGGCCTTGTAAAAGTAAATTTAGTGTTTCTTTAACTCATTTTACTTAAGAAAATAAGGAACTGCCACCTTTAATCTGGCAATATAATAATCTTATGGACGTAATGAACATCTGTGAATTTTTGTTGTCATCAGGTCTTTGTATTCCTGTTGTCACCAGAGATTAGTATTTCAGTTGTCACCAAAACTGTGTTTTTCTGTTGTGGTCAGAGCTTAGTGTCCATATTGTCATCAGAACTTAGAGTCTATATTGTCATCAGAGCTTAGAGTCCATGTTGTCATCAGAGCTTAGTGTCCATGTTGTCATCAGAGCTTAGTGTCCATGTTATCATCGGAGCTTAGAGTCCATGTTGTCTTCAGAGCATAGAGTCCATATTGTCAACAGAGCTTAGAGTCTATGTTGTCATCATAGCTTAGAGTCCATGTTGTCATCACAGCTTAGAGTCCATGTTGTCATCAGAATTTAATATTCATGATATCAACAGCCTTTATTGACCGCTTGTCATTTACTAGGCAATTTTTCTGTCAGCAATTTGCCATTACTTTTTGAACTCTGACATCTCACACTTTCCAAATCAACGCAAACCGGTCGGTTTCCAAATCGCCCCTGTCTGAATTTGAACCCTGGACTCGGTATGTCGGGGAACCGTGAAACTTCGTGTCACTAACCCCTGGCCACAGGCCGACATATATTTTTTTTTAAAATTAGGCATTCGGATGTGATGCCCCTTGTCCTAACCAGCTCTGAGTTGACTGTTGAATGTTAGACGAAGCCAGTGAGTCAAAAATAATATGGGCAAACTACAACTCCATAAACATAACAGGAGGTCAGCGTGGCCGAATGCGTTCGCTCTTTAACTTCCAGTTTGCTGATGCCGAGGTAGGGGGGATAAACCCCTACACCGGTCAGTTGGACTAAAACGCTGACTTCACCTCCTTGACTTGGGAACGTAAATTACAAGCACCTCAGAAGTCGGAGTGGATTCTCCCGGTGTCGAAGAACACTGATAATAGGGAAAGCTAATCCACACGCAAAAACCAGTCCAGCGCACTAGAAGTAGTAGCAGGAGTATAGACTACGCTTGAGTTCACAGCGAGCAAACCGGGAAAAACAAAGCATATCAGAGGACACAGACGATTGGAGGGTCCTCATCGTTGATTCGACAGTCGGATGTCCCTGGTCGTTTCCAGCTCAGAGTTGATAGTTAAAACTCTAACGTCGTGAGCGACGTCAAAAATAATACAGGCATCTACGAGGGGGATTCTAATTAAAACCTAATCCTCCCAATGACTCTTTGAGTTGTCCAAACAGGTGGAAATCACCTGGGGCTAGGACTGGCGAGTACGGGGGATGGGGTACACACACAAAGTGGAGGTCTTCCATAGTTTCAACCTTTGCACTGGCAGTATGGGGGTCGAGCGGTGTCCTGTTGCAAAAGGACACCTTTACCCCGACGTCCACGTCGTTTGGATGTGATGGCTGGTCGAAGCTTCCTACTCCAGTCATACACTTGCTGGACTGGCAGGCATGCATTACCACGCTGGACCTGCATTCGCCGATTAATGTTCCCTAGGTTTCACCTTTTCACTGACTGATAAAAAAAAAAACCGGATAACAGAACGCTGCTCCTCTTTAGTGCATGTCAAAAGTGGGGTGGCCATCTTTAAACTGTTCTTATTCACCGTGATATCACGTGCATAACACTCTTGACATCCTTAACAACAATATTGAAGGGTTACAAGACACTGGCGAGGTTATTCTACTTTCTATCACACCTGTATGGTTTTCATTTGAAGCCCCTCGTACAAATTGATCGAAATAGCAGATGACAAAAAGGATGTGGAGAGTCGTGGTCGCCGATTTCGGCTTCAGACCAAACACCCAAGCAAGATACAACTTCTTGTGATAATAACGTTGTTCTATCTACAGATTATTTGTGATAGGGGATTATGTCTCTCAGCTTGTCATGTTTGGTATGTGAAACTTTGTTTATGATTCAATTATAATACAATTCTTCACGATAAGCCTTTGAAAGGCGAACAAGTTTGCTTTATCAATCATGCATGCACATGAAAAACTAGCATTTGGGTATTTGACCTGTGAAACAGGAACTAGTCTTCAGAAATTGGCACACAAATTACTAGCTTTGAAAGTGTGTAATTGCCACCTACACTTCTGCGTTGACTACTTAACGAGACAATTCAACCGTTAACTTAAATTAAGACCCCAGGTCTTTAACAACAAAACATGGCTATAAGGTCCTGTGCTAATACATAGATGCATAGGTTCAACGACAAATTTCTTTCTCTGTGCGTTTTCAACAACCGAACAGTCCATAATTTACCGCCTAATTCCGTCAACCGCGTGGTCTTCGGACGAGATGAATGACAAGGAATACGAGTATTAGTTGGCACCGCCCAAGCCGACATGATGTTCCAGATGCAGAATAATAGGCAGCTCTCTGCCGGGGGATCGGGGACATGAGAGACGTTTTAAATATCAGCATTACCGCAGAAGTTGTTCCTCCTGTCCATCACAGGATCGTCGGGTAATCTCCTTGGCGTGTCTTCGGGTAGCGTCATGACATCAATTGGAAGTGACGACTCTAATTGGGCTTGTTTTATCTCTCAAACAGGAAATCCCAGTGGTTCATTGGCCAGCAGGCTTGTCTATTGGCCATGTGTTCGAATCTCCAATGAGGCTGGGATTTTTCGTTTATAAAAGTGATCCAGATTCTCAGATCGGGCTAGGAAAAAATGGGTACCAGAAATTGTTATGGTCGGCTTAATTTTGACATCACCCATCGAGTGACGATTGGTCTATACAAATAAAGGACCAGCACCATATACCTAATGCGCTACACGGAGTAGAATAGAGTCTTTTAAATTTGATTTCTACTGTTGTCCCGGTGTTTCCACTTGTTCCATTAAGTATTTCTAATGTGGTCCCGGTGTTTCCACTTGTTCCATTAAATATTTCTACTGTTGTCCCGGTGTTTCCACTTATTCCATTAAATATTTCTACTGTTGTCCCGGTGTTTCCACTTGTTCCATTAAATATTTCTACTGTTGTCCCGGTGTTTCCACTTGTTCCATTAAATATTTCTACTGTTGTCCCGGTGTTTCCATTTGTTTCATTAAATATTTTGCTGGTGGGGTCAGCATCTCGAGAAGGTTAACCTGGTCAACAAATGCCTGATGAAGTCGGATGTTTCTGTCGAAAGGTGCAAATATTGCATCTCTGCTGTAAACAGGTACAACGCAGTTACGTCTAAAACAACATTCCGGCAGAACGCAGACGAAGAAGAAGAAGAAGAAGAAGAAGAAGAAGAAGAAGAAGAAGAAGAAGAAGAAGAAGAAGAAGAAGAAGAAGAAGAAGAAGAAGAAGAAGGCCGGCATGGCCGAATGGATAAAAGCGCTCGCTTTTAAACTTCCCGTTTGCTGATGCCGAGTTAGCGGGTTCAACTCCTATACCGGCCAGCTGGACTAAAATGTTGACTTGGGTACGTAAATTGCAAGTACCTCAGAAGTCGTAGTAGGTTTGCCTGACGGCGAGGAACACTGGTGATAGAGAAAGCTAACCCACATGAAAATACCTGTCCAGTGCACTAGAAGTAGTAGCACGTATATTGACAACGTGTGAGTTCATTACGAGCGAAAAACAATAAAAGCAGACCCATAGACGCCTTCCTAGCATCTTTGTTTGACCAAGTACCAAACCAGATTGTTCACTAAGAAAACATATGTGACGTTTCTGAGCACTCTAATATTCTATTAGAGATAATGACTTCTTGATAAACGTATTCTTCGGAAGATAATGTGATGGTTTTCCCTTGATTTCTGTAGCGGAGGTTTTCTTTAGTCATTCACATCTGGACTGTCTACTAGTCTCTGAGTTCAATAACAGGACACTTTTAACGGCTTAAGCTGATTGGCATATGTTGCTGTCCCATATGTGTATAGACCAACCGGCACTCGATGGCTGATGTGGTCCATATCTCGCTGATCGCCTTTATTTCCCAAGAGATCTCAATATACTCATGGAAGACCTCCTGAATAGCTTGCCTTAATCCGGCACTTCGATGTTCCTATCCTTCAGAAAGAAACCCCAAAATCAAATCAGAACAAACACGAAAGCATAAAGGTTTCATTTATATCAGCAGTGTCTGTGTCTTTTGTAAGTTCGTGCATTTTTTATTCATGAGCAAGACGAATATTGTTACGGGTAGGAGCACAATCTACAACTCGGTTACCCGTATGCGATTTCCCCAATTTGTGAATTTATGTCTCTTTTGGCGTCAAAGCCAGCGGCCTAATCAGAAATAAACACCACAAGGTTGTCTGACTGGCACTCAACAAGGGGCTGACAATTCACAGCGTTCTCAACGAATGTCTCATCACAAGTGGAGATCCTAAATGGAGTTAGTTTCCTTGGGTAGGTTGTTGGGAATCACAGAGCAGAACCCCGGACGTCCTACACAGGAATGCCTTTCATGCCGGATGAAGTTCTTTACAGCGCTAGAAAGCGATCGGTGACATTGTGTGCATTTGTTGATGTTTGTCACCGCGAGTAGCCGCGAAACCCACACTGGTAGGGATCAGGTTTTGCGAGAACTTAATATGCGAGAAGTTGCATCCAGAACTGGAAGACACATTTGAGGACACGGACTTGACATGTTTTATTTTGGTGGGTTTTCAGGCCCTCTCTAATCTTTTCTACAGAAGCGTTAATGTTTATCTTGTTATTCCACTTGTGTTTTTTTGGTTAGTTGGAAGGAAAATATATTGCATGTTTATGACATAAAAGTTAAACAAACATCTGAAACATGCTATCAGCTAAGCTGACAAAGTGATGAGTGTGAGAAATGACATGAGGTACTTGTTCTATTCTTTGCTTGTTTGTGTTTGCTTATTTTTCGTAACTTCTGGTTGCTCAAATTATTACAACGGGTTTTACAATAAATAGCGGTATCTCCCCTACACACCTTATGGTGGAATAGAAAAAGCTGTGCTGATAATCGGTTATAGAGAAGAGCATCTAACTTCTTATTTCCACGCAGAAGCCACACAACGATGCATGAATACTTTAAGCGGGCACTAAGGAGAAAATTAACAAACTAAAGGTGGAAAGTTCTGAAACATCCACCTTACAGCCCCGAATTAGCCCCTAGCGATTTCTACCTTTTTAGTCCACTGAAAACCCACCTTGGTGGGAGGCATTTTGCGAATGACGCCGAAGTTGAATGTGAAGTGAAAAACGTGGTTTAGAAAACAGAGCATGCAGTTCTATGCAGCCGGTTTGGGAGGACTGTTAAAACGATGGGATAAGTGCATCATTGTTGGTGGAAATTATGTTGAGAAATAAAGGGACAATGCATGTATAAAAATAAACTAGTTCCAAGTTGTTATCATATTTAATTATTTTTCTCCAGCCATTTGTGACTTACTTATTGACTTCCTCGCGTATTATTCATTTACAAGGGGCTTCTCATAAGTCTTTAGCCTGACTATGAATTAGTAGGCAGAGAAGATTGAAATTTGGCACATTTATAGCTCATTTAATTTGTAATGGACATATGAATTATGAATGTCCCACCTCAACTGGTTTTCCCGATATGGTGCATGGTACAACACACCCTATTGACCAGATCTGCACATCCAACGGTTTTTCAGAACAATGGAGAAATCAGAGGCCAGGACTGTGATAACATTCTTGATGTTGCTGGGTAAAACACCTACAGAAATACACAGGGAGATGGGGGCCAGTGTTTGAGGAAGTCTGTCCTTTATATGCTTCTGTAAAAAAAAAAATGGTGTTTGCAGTTTAAATGTGGCCGTTCCCAAGTTGCAGATCTGCTAAGACCAGGACGAACGCCCTCGGAGTGCAATGATGCGAATGCTGCAAAAGTGAAGAAAATCATAGACCAGTATAGGAAAATGACAATTGCAGAGATATCGGGTTCAGCAAAACTGAGTAAGAGTACAGTTTTTAGAATTTTACACAACAAACTGAACATGAGAAAAGTGTGCGCCCCGCGCCTGCTGACATGTGAACAGAAACAAACACCGGTTGATTGCTGTGGCCAGTACATGTGGCGATCGTAAAACATGTAAAAGACCACGGGGACGGTAGATGAGACTTGGATTCACCAAATCGTAAAAAACAGCTGAAAGGAAATCGTCTTGATAGTGACGAAGATGTCATACTGGCTGGTGATAACTGGTTTAGTTCGAAAAATAGGTTGTTATATTCTGAAGGTCTTTTCAAGGTCACACAGAGATGGCAGAAATGCATAAATTCAGGTGGTGGCTACATTGAGAAGGAAAAAGCACTGTGCCAAATTTCAATTTTCTCCATCTACTCCTTCATAGTCAGGCTAAAGACTTATGAGAAGCCCCTTGTATTCACGTCAGATAATATATAACCGGCAGTACGCACCTGACGAAATGCAGGCAATAAATCGTACAACATTTGTGTTTAGCTTCTGTATCTAACCACATATTCTCATGAAATATGTGTTTAATCTCTACATTTTCAGGTACAAACTATCGAATCTGATAAATGTCAAGGGGTGGAAAGGGGGGGATTGATCGAGAGGTTAGCATGCAAGCCTCACACACAAAGCTTTCGGTATACTTTCTGGTGTATGCAGGAGTACTTTTGATAAGTGATGGGAAAATTGAAGTTGCCTACCCAGGCTGTCACTGTGACGTTAGAAACTCCGGACTGGAAAGGAAACTTTAAAAAAAAATGTGGCTTGTCCTATTGCAATCCCTATTGGCTGTTTATAATTTACTGGGTAATTTTACGTTCAGTACTTTGTCATTGATTTCTGCACCAACAGTCAGCAGACAGTGGGTGGGTGGATCGATGAATCGATCGACAGATAGATAGATAGACAGAGAGACAGACAGTTAAACAGACAGACGGGCAGGTAGATAGATAAATAGACAGACATACATCGAACTTTCCGTCTGCCTCTCTGTCTGACTCTCTATGTCTGTCTCTCTCTCTCTCTCTCTCTGTCCCTCTCTCTCTGTCTCTCGTGCCCAATTCTTAACCCTTTGAAAATAAAGTATGTTCGTTCGTACGTTCGTTCTCTCATTGTCCCCCTCCTCTCTGTCCTTCTTTCTCTGTCCTCCCTCTCTCTGTCCCTCTCTCTCTGTTCCTCTCCCTCTCTCTCTCTTTGTCCCCCTCTCTATTCCTCTCTCTCCCTGTCTCTCTGTCTCTGTGTCCCTCTCTAGCTTTATGTCCCTCTCTATCTCGCTCTTTCTCCCTGTCACTCTGTCTCTCTTTGTGTCCCTCTCTCTCTTTCTGCCCCCCCCCTTCTCTCTCTCCCTGTCTCTCTCTCTCTCTGTCCCCCTCTCTCTGTCCCTCTCTCTGTCCCTCTCTCTCTCTGTCCCTTTCTCCCTGTCCCTCTCTATCCCCCCTCTCTCTCCCTCTTTCTGTCCTTCTCTTTTTCTGTCCCTCTCTCTTTCTGTCCCTCTCTCTCTTTTTGTCCCCCTCTCTATTTCTCTCTCTCCCTGTCTCTCTGTCTTTGTGTCCCTCTCTCGCTTTATATCCCTCTCTATCTCCCTCTTTCTCCCTGTCACTCTGTCTCTCTGTGTGTCCCTCTCTCTCTCTATCTCTCTCTCTCTCTCTCTCTCTTTCTGCCCCCATCCCTGCTCTCTCTTCCTGTTAATCTGTCGCTCTCTCTGTCCCTCTCTCTCTGTCCCCCTCTCTCTATCCCTCTCTCTGTTCCTCTCTCTCTCTGTCCCTCTCTCCCTGTCCCTCTCTATCCCTCTCTCTCTCTCTCTTCCTTTTTCTTCCCTCTCTCTTTTTGTCAAACTCTTTCTGTCCTCTCTCTTTCTGTCTCTCTCTCTCAGTCCCATCTCTCTCTGTCCCATCTCTCTCTGTCCCCCTCTCTCTCCGTCCCCCCTCTCTCTCTCTCTCTGTCTATCCCTCTTTGTCCCTCTCTCTCTCTCTCTCTGTGCTTCTTTCTCTGTCCCCCTCTCTGTCCCTCTCTGTTCCTCTCTCTCTCTGTCCTCGACTCTCTGCCCCCCCCCTCTCTCTCTCTCTCTCTGTCCCTCTTTCCCCCTCTCTCTCTGCTCTCTCTCTCTCTCTCTCTGCTCTCTCACTTTGCCCCTTTCTGTCTGTCCTTCTCTCTGTCCCTATCTCTCGGTCCCTCTCTGCTCTCTCTCTTTCTCTCTCTCTGTCCCTCTCTCTCTCTGTCTGTCTGTCCATCCCTCTTTGTCCCTCTCTCTCTGTGCTTCTTTTTCTGTCCCCCTCTCTTTCCCTCTCTGCTCCTCTCTCTCTGTCCCCGAGTCTCTGCCCCTCTCTCTCTGTCCCTCTTTCTCCCTCTCTATCTGCTCTCTCTCTCTCTGCTCTCTCTCTCTCTCTCTCTCTCTCTCTCTCTCTCTGCCCCTTTCTGTTTGTCCATATCTATGTCCCTATCTCTCGGTCCCCCTCTGCTCTCTCTCTCTCTCTCTCTCTCTCTCTCTCTCTCTCTCTCTCTCTCTCTCTCTCTCTCTCTCTCTCTCTCTCCCTGCTAGTATCGAGGGATAGCTATCATCACACACCAGCCCTCCATTCATCATCAAACACATTACCAGCCCTCAACACCTGTACCACGCAACTCTATTAAGACTTCGTCAATCTTGGATTTCCGCAAGGTCGTCGGTACGGAAGTGGCATCAACGACATGTGCCCTCGCAGGAACCCCCCGAGCCTCTCTTAGACAGATCGACGCTATCATTCGTCTTGGCGCCCTGGCAGATCTTGTTATATTCATATTGCTTTTTTTTGATTTGATTGATGCCGACCAATGAGGAAGCGAAAGTTTCCTCTCTAAGATCCACTTACCAGTTCTGGCACTTTAGGTAATGCATACTTCAGAGTGGCGCAGGTGAAAGTGTGCGTCCGTGTATGTTGTCAATGGGGTAATGAAGAGAAGAAAGATAGGAGAATTTGGAACAAATCGTGGCATTTCTTATTTTTCCTTCGTGTAAATTTTGGAGAACTGTTAAAGTGGGCTTGGGAGAATTGTTAAACTGAACTCGAGAGAGCTACTGCTGTGTCTTCGGGAGAACTCTTCGCAGGTGATTTGGAAAACTCTTGGCGTGAGATTGGGAGAACTCTTGGTGTGAGATTTGGAGAACTCTTGGTGTGAGATTGGGAGAACTCTTGGCATGAGAGTGAGAGACCTCTTGGCATGTGGTTGTGAGAGCTCTTGGTGTGTGAGAGAACTCTTGGTGTGTGATTGAGAGAACTCTTGGTGTGGAATTTGGAGAACTCTTGGCGTGAGATTTGGAGACCTCTTGGCGTGTGGTTGGGAGAACTCTTGGTGTGAGATTGAGAGAACTCTTGGTGTGAGATTGGGAGAACTCTTGGCATGCGATTGGTAGAACTCTTGACGTGAGATTAGGGGACTCTTGGCGTGTGATTGAGAGAAGTCCTGGCGTGAGATTTGGAGAACACTTGTACTCCCAAGACGCCTCTCAATCAGAGAGATGTTCATACTGTACAGATCAGAACCACGGAGAGCTTCTAAATAGAATTACTAATAAACTACACACTTCACTAACTGGTGCTTGCCCAGAATATTGGGGCTGAAATGGTAGGACAGAATCGGCAATATGGAGCTCATGGAGAGAACTATTATGCAAATTCAGCGAATCAAAAGGTGGTGAAAAGAAGCTGGTGAAGGATGGGACACACACTGATAAAACCTGAGGACAAAGTAACTAGATAATCTCTGGCCTGGAACCCAGACTTTAAATGAAATATATTGTGACTCACAAAAACTTGGAGAAGATAATTACAGATAGAGATGAATAATGTTGGCAGAACATGGACAGAGCTGCAGAAGATGGCAATAGGGAGGACGGCTTGGCATGAGTTTGTTGAGGGCCTATGTGGGGGATAACGGGCAGGAGAAGAAGAAGGAAAAGAAGAAGTGGAAGTGGAGCAGGACGACAAGGAGGAGGAGGAAGAAGGGGGTTAATTATCTATTATAATGAGACTGCGAACGATGGTAACGCATTGGCTTAAAGCTAGCCTGCCTCCTTGATTTATACGTCGAAGACCATATGCCCATTGGGCGTTAATGCACGTAAAAAGGTCCTATACTCACTTGTGTAGGTGGACAAGCTACAGATGATCTTCGAAGACGACAATATTTCAACAGTAAGGCGCTAAAAATGGTGAGTCAGTGAGAAACTGTGTACACCTAGGTACACATTTCAGGTAATAGCCGAATGGACCACAATGTCCTGTATACAATCTTTTCGCGATTCCTCATGCTCATTTATTTTGATTGTGCGCAGAATAACTTTTGTAGAATGCGCTCCCTAACAGATCTTGTCTATACAGCATGTATCCAAGTCGAGCAATGTAATTCCGATGTTTTTACAAGTAAAAGCGTTGGCAAACTACTGAATGTAAACGTGCCAAGAAATCACAAACAGCCCAGAAACTGCTGGGGTTGACTGCCACGTCATATAAAGGATATGCAACTAACTTTTACAAGTAAATTATCTTCAGTACGTGGCGGTTTTCGGTGAGGACACGGTCCCTGAAACCTCTTTGTGAAAACACAGGTGTTAAATGATGCTGTTCTAGCCACAGGTTCTGCCGACGACTCAAACCACACTGAGCGCCTTCTGACAGGTGTTATCAAAGGTGATGGATGACACTAGGGGAAAGCACCCAGCAAAAAACAAGGAGATATAAAAGAACATTAGACACGATCGGGCCCAAGGGCAAGGACTTGCCAAGGTAAGCCCCGTGTAGGGTGTGTTTTCTGAAGCCATCGCCGTGATCATATATATGGCTTTCTTCTGGTCCTGGATGAAGTTTGACGAACTGTCAGCTGTCATTGTTTCTATGTTTGTGTGAGGAAGTGAAACTGAAATAAACCCAAAAAAATGGAGAAGTTTGGCCATAAAATGACATTAAAGAGAGTAATACGATATAAGTCACATTAACTTCTATAGAGATTAACAGCCAATTGACTGGCACCTTGCCGTTTAGACAGACGATAGTTTGTAAACGGAGTTAAATAACAGCCAATTACACATGAAAGAATTGAGTTTTATACACAGGGGCGCACACACAAACACACACTTACACACACACACACACACACACACACACAAGCGCGTGCGCACACACACACACACATTTTTTTTTTGTTTTGCTGCACAGCTCTCCTGACCGCCTCCACACAAATAGACCAACGGTGTATACAAGACAGGCTATGGAGTTTCCCATCCCTTCACATTATAATCAAAGTAACGGGCAAGACAGCGTTTACCTGCAAAGCGTTGTGGAACGTAATGAACCCGGCAAGGCACGTAGAGCGCCCTGGTCATCCACTGCACCTGTATTTGTCTCCAGTCGTCTTGACTTGTCTTGCCGATTGAGATGGACTCAGGCGAAAGAGTGTGGTCGACGAATTGCGCAACTCTCACTTTAATTCAATGGTCGCGCAAGTCATTCTGTATCCAACTCCATCTATCCGCTCTGGATGAAATGAATGATTATCATCATATTTGATGGACAAACAGCATGACGCAACCATGCTTAACGTCAGCACAACACAATCGCTATGTCAGGATCCTTCCTGGGATTCGTTTGGTATTTTATTGTCAACAGATAATTCTGCTGCTGCTTTTGCTTCCGCTTCATCCTCCTCCTCCTCCTACTCCTCCTCCTCCTCCTCTTCTTCTTCTTCTTCTTCTTCTTCTTCTTCTTCTTCTTCTTCTTCTTCTTCTTCTTCTTCTTCATCCTCCTTTTCTTCTTTTTCTTCTTCTTCTTCTTCTTCTTCTTCTTCTTCTTCTTCTTCTTCTTCTTCTTCTTCTTCTTCTTCTTCTTCTTCTTCTTCTTCTTCTTCTTCTTCTTCTTCTTCTTCTTCTTCTTCTTCTTCTTCTTCTTCTTCTTCTTCTTCTTCTTCTTCTTCTTCTTCTTCTGCTTCTTCTTCTTCTTCTTCTTCTTCTTCTTCTTCTTCTTGATCCTCCTTCCCTTTCTCTTCTTCTTTCGAAATAAGTGCACCACACCTGATAACACCCCCATCCTGCTCAGCGGTCAGTGTGTCCTATCCTGACATACACCTGCGCCAGGTTTAATTCCTCTAAACAGAAACCATGCAAGGTAACTGGTTATATCTATCTACCCGTAGGTAGGTGTTCTTTCCTGACAATATTGTCAATTACCCATTTATTCTATTATATGTGTGCACTGTATTGCAGGCGTTTATTCTTTTATTTGTTTATATTCTTTTGTATGCCAATATTATATTGCATGCATTTGTTCTATTACTTGCGTTTGTTTTAAGTTTCCGTGGCGAAGGAGTTACAGACGTAGTTCCCAATCCCGCATACCACGTTCGAAACACAGCTGTGGGCGATTTGGCAGCAGACCGCCTTGCGTTGGTTTTTTATGAAATGGTATGGATGCTGGTCGTTCTGTAATCAATGGCAAACTACAGAACGTAAACTTGCACATGAATCACGAAATATGCTGGAGTTGACTGCTGCGCCCTGTAAAGGATATGCAACTAACTTTTGTTCTATTATATACGTTTACTATATTATAAGCGTTCATTATATTATATGCTTTTGCTCCATTACATTTACTTATTCTTTTGTTCATTAGTGAATATTTTTTTTTTATTTACATACATTAAATTGCAATCATTTGTTCTATTGCATGCGTTTATGCAATTCTATACGGTTATTCTATTATGTACGTTTATTATATTATATGCTTTTACTCCATTATATGCCCTTACTTTATTGTATGTGTTTTTATTTCCATTACGTGCATTTATTCAATGATTGACGGATATTCTCGCCATACCGAGTCGAGAGTTTCAGGTCTGCTGCCGAAGAATTGGAAGCAGGCCGCTTTTGCTTTGATGTCGATATATTGAGGCGTCGGCCGTTCAGAAAGCAATGGCAAACTACTGAACTAACATTGCCTAGTAAATCACAAACATGTTTGCTGGGTTTGATTGCAACGTCTGGTAGAGGAAATGCTACTAACTTATGACTCTAGTGTTTATTTTTATTATATTATACACAATTATTCTATTATATATGTTACTTTTAATATTTACGTTTAATCAATTATCGTGCATTTTATTATATATTTTATTTTATACAGTTATTATATTATATACGTTTATTCTATTATGATTTATTCTATTACGTATGTTGATTCTATTATACACCTTTATTCTATTATACGTGTTTATTCTATTATATATGTTAATTCTATTATACACGTGCATTATACTGTATTATGCACGTTTATTTCTATTATAGTTTATTCTATTGCGTACACTTATTCTAAGATATATGTTTATTCTATTATATAGTTGTATTTTATTACATATGGGGTTTTTTTTCATATTATATACGTTTATTTTATTATATACCTGTATTCTATTATATACTTTTTTAATATTATGTGCCTATATTGTATTATATACGTTTATTCTATGTGTTATTGTATTATATGCGTTTATTGTATTGTATGCCGGTCTCTCTGGCTGAGGGGTTACAACACTTTCTCTCTGTAATCCCGTTTATCACGCAGAGTCTCGTAGCGGAGCGAGAGCTGAGGCGGTTCGACCCCCGCTCGTGACTTGCGGGATACTGAGCCGGCCGCTCAGAAAGCAATGGCAAACTACTGAGCGTAATCTTGCCAAGAGATCAACATACAGCTGAAAGATGCTGGTGTTGACAGCTAAGTCCTGTAAAGGATATGCTAAAAAAAAAAAAAAACTTGTATTGTATACATTTGTTCTATTATATATATTTATTCTATTATATACGGTTTTCATTTATATATGTTTATTCAATTATAAGCGTTTCTTCTATTGTTTTCGCTTACTCTATGATATGCGTGTAACTTTGAACTCCTCATGTATATCTCCCTTGAACGCTGCTGCGCCTTCTCGTGTCCTACCTCCCATCACCCGGCCCAGGACATACCTGCTCACGAGCGCGCGCTGGCAACATCCGAGCTTCCTAGACATATTCTAGTGAGTTGTTGTGACGTTTCACGTCAGTTCAAACATTCGCCAATTTGCCCGCCAGTCCCGCGGGTTCACTGATGTGTCGGCCGTGTCTCTGTGTAATTGACACTAAACTGTAACCTGAGTTCCATAAGATGTTTATCTTCAATTCCTGGAAATTATATGTTACCCCCACACTCTCTCTTTCTCCATTTGCACAGGCATTGCTCTGTCTGTGAGATCGCTTACCCCGCTACCTACTCACTAATTTTAATAACTTCGTTGAAAACATTTGATACCGTGTGTTTTGTGTGTAGAATTTGTGTTTCTCATACGTTCACGGTTGTCTGGAATCATTTCTCGACAATGATCTATTGAACAAGATGGGATTCTGTCATCTTGGTTGTTTGTTCAAACTTACACTTCTTGGGCTACTGGTCTTGTCACTTACTTCAATAAACTTCTTCTTTTACGTTATATGTTTATAGTAGGTAACCGGCTGGTATGGGAGATCACAAATCTCATTCACCTCTGGTTCTCTATTAGATTTCTTTCGACAGTCTTCGTAAGGTATTTAACTCAGTGCCGATCGTCACTGGTGCAGAAATGTTTCATGTCGGAATATAATTAAGGACCGTGGAATGGAGGCATGCTTCGTTCTACCTGTCATTGCTGTCATTCTTGATCTCAAATATTTTTTGTCATTTCTAGGATTCTTTTGTATACGTTTACTTATTACGCGGGCCCTGTGCTTACGAATGCAATTCGTAATTAGTTAGTTAGTTAGTTAGTTAGTTAGTTAGTTAGTCCTTCCTCTTGAGCCTAAGGCGGCGCATAGGGCATAAGTCATGGGTCTCCATGTCTGGCGGTTCGCTGTTATCTGTTGTAGATCTTGGATGTTCCCTTGGCCGTTGAATGAGCCTTCTCTGATGATGGTTCTACGCAGTGTCTCTCTTGGTCTTCCCCGTTTTCTTTTACCTACTGGTGACCATAAGAGGGCTTGGTTGGGGAGTCTTGTCTTGTCCATTCTGAGTACAATTCGTAATCCTGCGCTGGAAACACAGCTGTGGGCAATTTGGCAGCAGATAACATCGCATTGGTTTTCATACAATGGTATGAGTACCAGTCGTTCAGAAATGAATGGCAAACTACTTAACGTACACTTGTCAAGAAATCACAAAAAGCCTAACATTTTTGGGGTTGGCTGCGACTTCCTGTAAAGAATATACAACTAACTTTGCTGTTCATGGCCACCACTATTTCTCTATTTAATTGCAAACTTTGTTCATGCCTTGTTCCAGTTATTGGCTTGTTTATGTATTTCCACTTCTTTGAGCATTTACAGTAGACAAATGAGAATGTAAAATTCGAGAGGATCGACTTCATTGCACCGGGTTTTATACCATATGGCTCGGTCTCTTCTAGCAGTGTGGTCTGCCGAAATCTTCGCACAAAGCACGAACTCCGTAGCTCCAGGGACGACCCCCGGGGATTCTCAGAGAAAAATGCACTCGTAAACCGAAAGACGTAGCCCATATTCGAACCCACAACCTTCGGACAGCTAGGCAGATGAATACTTCTCCACGGAGAGTCGCGCATATGAGACCAATGAGAAACTAAGATCAAGTGTAGATATTCTATCAATTAATGACTTTATAGATCAACACGGAATTACTGGTTCGGTCATTTAGCTAGAAATGAACATGATCAACCAGGGGCTAGAAAGTCCCATATGAGAACATCGGGATACCAGATAAATAAAAGACATCCAAGAAATCAAATATGACATTAATACAGGCAACAAGACAAGCTAAACACAGATAATTAGTCATCACCTCCTCTCCTGCAAAAGCATTAGTAGAAACAAAGAAGAAGATAAGGATTCAGCTCTTGCAGATATTAGGGAGACATTGCTTCCAGCAAAGGCACGTGAAAAGAACGATTTACATAGAAAAGGGTAAGAAAAAGAAGAGGAATAGTATGTACACCAATGGGAATAAGACAAACTGCATTCGTTGGTCAGGTAAAGAGAAGAGAGACTAGGAAAACATCGTGACGACTGGAAAGATCGGTGGGAGGTGAGGCGTAAACGATGGCGTGGAGTCATAGCAACAATAGCACTGACCCAGAACCCCAGGTCGCCAGTTCTGTGGAGACAGATGACCGCCCATGACATGTGGCAGGGCACGTGACCAAGACGGGGTTATGTGCAGTCGTTCTTCTTCTTCTTCTTCTTCTTCTTCTTCTTCTTCTTGTTCTTCTTCTTCTTCTTCTTCTTCTTCTTCTTCTTCTTCTTCTTCTTCTTCTTCTTCTTCTTCTTCTTCTTCTTCTTCTCTTCTGCTTCTTCTTTCTTCTTCTTCTTCTTCTTCTTCTTCTTCTTCTTCTTCTTCTTCTTCTTCTTCTTCTTCTTCTTCTTCTTCTTCTTACTTCTTCTTCTTCTTCTTCTTCTTCTTCTTCTTCTTCTTCTTCTTCTTCTTCTTCTTCTTCTTCTTCTTCTTCTTCTTCTTCTTCTTCTTCTTCTTCTTCTTCTTCTTCTTCTTCTTCTTCTTCTTCTTCTTCTTCTTCTTCTTCTTCTTCTTCTTCTTCTTCTTCTTCTTCTTCTTCTTCTTCTTCTTCTTCTTCTTCTTCTTCTTCTTCTTCTTCTTCTTCTTCTTCTTCTTCTTCTTCTTCTTCTTCTTCTTCTTCTTCTTCTTCTTCTTCTTCTTCTTCTTCTTCTTAGGGAAGTGAGACACACCTTGTTTTGCACCTCAGGGGTTGGTGTGTTCCACATATATTCAGTAGAATGTTTTCTCTATTCACACATTTCACTCATCTAGCGGCATGCATTTACTATTTACACACTAAAATCTGTCTGTCGATACGTCTTCACTGTTTACACACATTTCACCCATATATCAAATGCTTCCACTATTCACATACACATATACCACCTGCCTAGTCCACTCCTTCACTATTCGCACTCCACTTTACCAATCTATTTGCACACTTCATCTATTCACACACTTACTACCCACCTATCAGCACGACTTCATTATCCCTAAACTTCCACCGATGTGTCGGCACGTCTTTCTATTCACACACCTTTTACTCATATAGCGGCATGTCATCACTATTCACACATTTACCACCAATCTCTCTGTAAGCCTTCATCTACTCACACACTTTTGACCCATCCCTCTGTACGCCTTCGTCTATTCAGACATTTTTGACCCATCTCTTTGCACGGATTCGTCAATTCACAAAACTTCCACCTATCTCTCTGCACGCCTTTCTCTATTCACACACATTTGACCCATCTATCTGCACGCCTTCGTCTATTCACACACCTACCACCCATCTCTCGGTACGCCTTTATCTATTCACACATCTTTCACCCATCTCAAGGCACTCCTCCATCTATTCACACACCTACTACCCATCTCTCGGTACGCCTTCATCTATTCACAAAACTTTTACCTATCTCTCGTCATGCCTCCATCTATTCACACACCTACCACTCATCTCTCGACGTTACTTCACTATTCACAGAACTATCTCCAACACACCAGGAAAGAAATCCCAGTACACTCGTCTCCCCAACATAAATTTCAACAACAATTAAACAGAAGTGCTATACAACATTTCCTTAATTGAAACAACCTGACGAGTGTACTCGCCCAACCCCTATCTCTCACAGCAATGGAGGAGAAAAACTTGTCGAATCTCCAGGGAGTGATAACTTTGTTGCCCCTATAGACGAATCTTTCCCTCCCGACTTTTTAATCCTTTCACAATTTCCCAACTTGTTTTCCTTTTCATACAACTGCCGTCTGATTTCCTGGCGGGAAAGATCGCGTCCTGTGGAGGAACGATCATAAAAATTTCCCGCACAATTAAGAATAAGCGTCGGTACACGTTTCAGGAGCTGAGGGTAGCGAGTCCATTCTCGGCTTCCCTTACTTATCAGTTAGCACCATTTTGCAACGTGAACCTTTTCAAATTTATTTTGTTTCGTTAAATATCTCACAGGGAGTTTATCTTTGCCAAAGACTAAGGAAATCAGTCGCGGGAGAAATGTATTGCGTCTGTCTACAAATTACAAGTTAAATCTGTGTTTTTTATGACGCTCGACCTTATATGATATACTTCCGTTCCACTGGGTGTCAGTTACAGCATCTATTTCACGTCGTTACCTGCTTTCTTCTGTGTGTTTTGTTTGTTTTAAACCCCTTGAGCAAACGGTCTGTCCCAAGGAACGTATGATGTGTGCTCATTTTTTTAGGTCCTTGTGTACCAACTCCGCTTCCTGTGTTGCATCATTTACATTTGGTCTGCGAATTCTAAAATGATTGGATATGTATTTTGACTTGTAGCATTCTTTTTGTTTTATACAGAATGCATTCTCTTTTAAAGTAATTATCATCATCATGTGCCATGCCGGCAAGCGTGGGCGGGCATGTTTTGCCTTCTCACATGATCACCTGAGTCGTAGATCAGCTAGGTGATCTTGTCTCGATTATGCCATTTAACCAAATCATCCTGATATTTACTTCTCTGCCTTCCCCTTTTTCTTTTTCAGTCAATGTTTCCAGTTGTCATCAAGTTCTCTAGATTAGTTCTTCTTATAAGGTGCCAAAAATGTTTGACTGTCTACGTCTAATTCCTCTAATAATTTTACGGTTTTCATTAGCTTCTTGTCTCTAATAATTTTACGGGTGTTTTTGTTTTTTTGCTTCTTGTCAATCAATCAATCATTCACGTGCCGTCTTTACAATGAAGGTTGGCTGCAATGCATCTTCAACACTGTCTCTCGCCCTGACTGCACAGTATGTCAGATTGCTGTTTGTTCATCTCGTGATGTTATCTTCCCACTTATATCCTTGTCTACCTCTTGCTCGCTTGCCTTCATCCTTACCCTCCAGTATGTTTTTATAAGAGTGTTATGTCTGTTAACGTGGCCGAAATATTTCACTTGTTTCTTTTTTTTTTTTTTTCCCCCTTTCAACTCTCATTTCATTCCCAGTTTTCCCAGTACCTCTATATGTGATTGTTTTTGTTTCTATTCTTCTATATATCCACATCTCCAGGATCTCTATTCGACTTTCCAATTGCTTGTTCATTGTTCAGTTTTCCGCGACATATAGTAGTATAGAATATACATAACATTTAACAATTCTTATTTTTAATGCATTGTTAATCTCTCTGGGGCAAAAGAAAATCCTAACCTGCACATTTCGCGGCGACTGCACTAGCCATTCGGTATTAATTCCTCAGGTTGAAAGACCCCTCTGCCATACACCGCAAGGTACTATATTGGCAGTAAATGACAGTTTTTGACATTTAATCTCTCTAGACGTTAATATTGATTGCATGATGTTGAAAGCAATTTTGGCCATTACTATTCTCTTTTTGATTTCTGTGTCGTTTCTGCCATCATCTGTGATTACATGTCCAAGATAGAAGAAACTTGCTTGTCACTTGTTCTAGTATCTCCCTGCTGTGATGTTCATTGGTGACCTCTCCTTTCCACTGCTAATTATCATTGTTTACAAGTTGTTTTTTTTTTTGTATGTTAAAATCTAAACCCCATTCGGCTTCTTGTAGGACTTGTTCATTGAAAGTGATACTTAAGTGTTTCTCATTGTTGGAATTTTCTCCCGCGTCTTTCTGTGTGATCAAAAGAGTTAATCTCGTTTATGTCAAGGTTACATCGTTTCCCTATGTATATCATTATCATCATTATGTGCCAGCGTCTAATGGCTCATGCCTCTCTTGGACAGCCATAGTAATTAATAACGATTGCCTGGAAGAGGATAATGAAAATATAATACGTGGCTGAGTGGTAACGGCGTCCGCTTCAGGCTCAGAGGGTTATGAGTCCGGTTCCCTGCATAGGATTGTGGTATTTTCACATAATCTTTTGATATAATGATATCACACTGGTCTCTGATCCGTACATAATACCCTCAGAATCAGTACATGACGCCCTCAAAATCTGTCCATGACACGTTCAACTTCCGTCCATGACACCCTCAAAATCTGTCCATGACACCCTCAAAATTCGTCAACGACACCCTCAACATCTGTCCATTTCACCCTCAAAATTCGTCCATGACACCGTCAAAATCTGTCTATGACACCCTCTAGACCTGTCTGCGAGATCCTGCCAAGTCTCGAATCTAATGTTTGCTGCAGCATGTTATAATTTCCATAAACTTCATACTATAAATACCACCTCAACATGGTATTGATCGAGGCTATATCTTAGAGGCAGATACCGTGTTTAACAATTCCCCGTCATACAGACTTGACGTTTCGAAACAAGCTGCGGCCGATCTGGAAGCAGCGCGCTTTGCATTGATTTCGATAGGTATGCGGCATCCGTCGTTCAGAAAGCAATATCAAACTACTGAACGTAAATTTAGTAAATCCAAAATAGCCCATCTAAAATGATGGGGTTGATTATGGCGTCCTGTAAAGAACATGCAACTAACTGTTAATATGTTATTGATACTCTTCCCAGCTATCGAATTGGCTCCTTCGACCACTTTATGATACTAAAAGAACCACTGGAGAAGAAAGGCACCTATATGATATAACACACTAGACCAGAGGTGGGCAACCTACAGCCCGCGGGCCGCATGAGGCCAGGCAACTGATATTATGCGGCCCTCGAGGGCTATTTAGAAATAAAAATGTGTACTTCGTTGTGAAGTTATTTTGTTGAAAATCTTGCTCCAGATTTCAAGAATATTGTCAAAAATTGCAAGCAGTTACATACATCTCATTAGAAGTCAACAATTATATTATAGTGACAATGTAGTCGGTTTGTGTCTAAATTAAAGCCATTGATAGATAATTTAAAAAAAAAAAAACATAAAACATTATACCAAAATTATTGTAAAATCTTGTTAAAAAATTAGTAAAACGTTTTGTCCATATTGTAAAATATAATGTATAAATGTATAAGTAAAATAAAATTGCAGTAATTAGTTATTTATGCTGTTTAATAACCTACAAATACTTCATAATTACTTATTGTGATAGGTTGCTGTAAACAAAGTGGACATAATATATATGCTGGCCCCCAATAGCTTTACATTTGTCAATGTGGCCCTACGCACAAAACGTTTGCCCACCCCTGCACTAGACGGTAGAAGTGGCGATTAGAGTGAAATTTAAAACTAATATACAACGACAGAAGCATGGGTGTGCCTACAGATTCATTTCATTGATATACTGTATATTATCAATCAGCCATGATCTCCCCACACAACGAGAACTTTACTGTCGATCGCTTTATGGGAAAGCCTGACGCACATATACTAGTTTATCCCTTGTTATTGCTTCCTGCTTGTTTTCAGGCATGTCTCGTAGTCTGGGTGTTCTCAATGTTACCAATAGGTGTGGTGTTAATCATGTTGTTATGGTTGTTGCTTTTTCCAATATATTTGAATTCAGATATTTCTGTTTTATTTTATTTATTCAGGTATAAATTCAGATATATTTCCTCTGTCTGCTCTGTTTCGTTGTCAGGTTCTCAACAATAATTGAATTTGTTAGCTGTTGATGTCAGGCAAAATACACACTTACACTGCTATTCTCTTTCCCTCCTCTCTCTCTCTCTTTCTTTCTCTCTCTCTCTCTCTCTCTCTCTCTCTCTCTCTCTCTCTCTCTCTCTATCTCTGTCTGTCTGTCTGTCTGTAGGTCTGTCTGTCTGTCTGTCTGTCTGTCTAAATGTCTATCTAACTGTCTGTCTGTCTAACTTGCTATCTATTTATCTCTCTGTATAGCTGTCTGTCCCTCCTCTCTCTCTCTCTCTCTCTCTCCTATATAATATATATATATATATATATATATAATATATATAATATATATATATATATATATATATATAACACACACACACACACACACACACACACAAGTCTCATGGCAGAAACGTGCTGTGTCTGTGGAATGCTAGCACCAGCATACGTTGTAGGCCTGAATTCACGGAGAAACAGATGGCCAATCTATGCCTCACTTAGCGACGACGAACGCAAGCGTCAAACCGTCATCCTTCAGCGCCCGTGCCATTATCAGCGCAATCTCCTCATGAATCCGCGTCAAGTACATTTTTTGTTAAAACACATAAGAGGCGGCGATTTATTTTTTAACGGGCCCAGGTAAATAACAGTCAGTGAACTTAAAGAATAGTCTACAAAACACGAGACGAAATAAAGGCATATTTATGTGCCATCATCATCACGTGGCAAGGCTTGCTCAGAACGTCACTCTCATCACAATGCGTCGAGAAGATCTCGATCTCTGGCTAGTTCTCCCGCCTCATGCACCCTCCTGCCTTAGATGTCTGCCATGTCCTGTTTGCTCCTCCGTGCTGGTCGACCCCCGTCATTTCTACCAAGAACCACGCCTCCCGTCACTGTTCTTTCCAAACCAAATGTGACGTTTGATTTGGCCAAAGTATTTCAGTTTCTGCCTCCGCGGCTAAGGGCTTGCCAGCGCGGTACGTGAGCCGCTTACCAGGCGTTCGAAACTCAGCTGCGACCGATTTGTGCAGCAGACCGTGTCTCGTTGTGTTATAACGTGTTGGTATGGGAGCCGGTCGTTCAGAAAGCAATGGCAAACTATTGAACGTAAAAACTTGCCTAGCACATCAACAGCAGCTGAAAAAAATGCTGGTGTTGACTGCAACGTCCTGTGAGGGATATGCAACATTTAAAAACCCAATCCAGTTTCCGAGACATGATGACACTGTTCATGGCCCAGTTTTCTTTCAAGTTCAGATCTTGTAGAATGCCGGTATTTTTCTTCTTCTTGGTCCACGATATTCTATGAATTTTTCTGTAACATTTGAGCTAAAACACAATTATAAGTAGGAAAAAAGACAACTCCAGTTTCCTTCTTGAGTTGTCTGTGAATTGTCCACGACTTGCTTCCATATGTCCCACAAGAAAGATGCATGTTCTCAAAAATGTTATTTTAACTTCTTTGCTGGTGTGTGTTTATTTATATGTATTCTGCATCCTTTTTTAGAAAATTGCCAACAAACAAATGTAAGGTTTGAATAAAATTACTAGAACTGCGGTAAAACTGTGGAAATGTAAACGATATAAAATAACACGAAGTAATGCAGCTTTACAGAACACAATCACGGAAAACGAAGAACGTTGCGGTGACTAGCCTTCCTCGCCAAACACAAAGCACAACATATAAACACGAGGAAGACACTACAATGACAACATTAAGGCATAATAACCGAATGGGAAGAATAAACAAATAAAAACAAAATGAGAACAATGAAAATAAAATGGGGAAAACATGAACACAGTATGCTGCTTATCTCAGAATCTCAGGCTGTGAAACTGTACGATATAAGAAAATAAACAAGACGAACCAGATGTCAGTGAACGTGTGTATTCTCCTTCCATCATACAATTGTGCATGCATGCATATAAAGGCACTGCTATCGGACGAACAGCAGTTAGACAGTATGTACAGTCAAGCCTAGAGACGGTGTCGGAGACCTATTGCAACCAACTATCATTGTGGAGACGGTACCTGATTGACTGATTTGATTGTTAGAGGTCTTCCGAAGCGTGTAAAAGAAGTTAGTTGCATATCCTTTACAAGAAGTTGCAGCCAACCCCAACTTTTTTTTTTTTTGTGGCTGTTTGTGCTTTCTTGGCAAGTTTACGTTCAGTAATTTGTCATTGCTTTCTAAACGGCAGGCACTCAAATAATTGTATGGAAACCAAAGCAAGGCTGTCTGTTTTGCGTCTGCAACACCTACACCACAGAGTCAGCCAAGCATGTCAATGTACGTCTATGGTTTTGTGAAGAAAAGGGGAAAAGCATGCTCCAGAGGCAGGAATCTGTATGTCTGTGGTGTGAACGCGTCATCACAATTTGTGTGCCTGAATGCATGGAGGAATATATGGCCAGTCTTTTCCTTACTCTAGCGGACGATGAACGCACGAGTCGATCCTCGTCCGACAGCGCAGACGAAATTATCAGCGTAGCCTACTGCCGATTACACTAACGCACCTGCACTGTTTTGTACTGTTCTTCTCATTGTTTACCATCTTCTCCATGTTTATATGTTGTGTTTTGTATATTTGTTTGCTGATGAGCGCTAGTCACCGCAACATTTTTTTATTATCCGTAACTGTTTTCTGTAAAGCTGCATTACTTCTTGTTACTTCTGTACTGTTTTATTCTATAGGACGTCAGCCTGTCAGTAGCTGATATTTGTTGATTATTTTGGATTATTTTTTCTGCTTCTGCTTGTCACGTGTGGTTACACAAGGAGGATCCGAGGCTCGCTGGACAATGAAGAGATTAGAGAAGGATACCTTCCGCCCAGAGAGTGTCCAGGTGTGGGCGTGTCTAGGATAAGTCTTCCTGTGATCTGGTCGGTGATAAGTATGACAAGGCTTCAGAAAGGACCACAAGTGACCTTGATCCTCTCACTAGGCATGAACCGTTGAAACCTAGGGCAGTGGCTATACAAACATCAATGATTGCTTTTCCACAGTTGATGTGTGTACCTTCAAACGCCACGACAAACAGTAGACACAATTATCGTATTTCATTCAGGTATTTCTACAAGTCACATATGATAATCTGTGAGTTGACATGTGGAGTTTTCTATTACAAGAAGAACTCAAGCAATGAGCTATAAAGTATTATTGACAATCATCATCCGGTGAATAAAGAGACGAAGACAAAGTGTTGGTGTTTGACTGGACACACATTGGTAAAACTTGATTATTGTGTAACTCGAAAGTATGTAAATGGCATAAGTTAAAGATAGTTGCATATCCTTTGCAGGATATCGTAGTCAGCACCGGCATTTTTGAAAAACTCTCTGTGATGTCTTGGCAAGTTTAAGTTCAGTAGTTTGCCATTGTTTTCTGAACGACCGGCATTCATACCATTGTATGAAAACCAAAGCAAGGTGGTCAGCTTCCAAATCGCCCGCTGTTGTGTTTCGACGCGATATGCAAGATTATGAATTGCGTTCGTAGCCTCACCGCCACGGAGCGGGCTAAAAACTAACATGAGAGGCGAGTTAGAGTCAGAGATTAATAACACAAGGGGGACATGAAGGGAGCTGAGAGATGAATAACACAAGGGGGACATGAAGGGAGCTGAGAGATGAATAACACAAGGAGGATATGAAGGGAGCTGAGAGATGAATAACACAAGGGGGACATGAAGGGAGCTGAGAGATGAATAACACAAGGGGGACATGAAGGGAGCTGAGAGATGAATAACACAAGGGGGACATGAAGGGAGCTGAGAGATGAATAACACAAGGGGGACATGAAGGGAGCTGAGAGATGAATAACACAAGGGGGACATGAAGGGAGCTGAGAGATGAATAACACAAGGGGGACATGAAGGGAGCTGAGAGATGAATAACACAAGGGGGACATGAAGGGAGCTGAGAGATGAATAACACAAGGGGGACATGAAGGGAGCTGAGAGATGAATAACACAAGGGGGACATGAAGGGAGCTGAGAGATGAATAACACAAGGGGGACATGAAGGGAGCTGAGAGATGAATAACACAAGGGGGACATGAAGGGAGCTGAGAGATGAATAACACAAGGGGGACATGAAGGGAGCTGAGAGATGAATAACACAAGGGGGACATGAAGGGAGCTGAGAGATGAATAACACAAGGGGGACATGAAGGGAGCTGAGAGATGAATAACACAAGGGGGACATGAAGGGAGCTGAGAGATGAATAACACAAGGGGGACATGAAGGGAGCTGAGAGATGAATAACACAAGGGGGACATGAAGGGAGCTGAGAGATGAATAACACAAGGGGGACATGAAGGGAGCTGAGAGATGAATAACACAAGGGGGACATGAAGGGAGCTGAGAGATGAATAACACAAGGAGGACATGAAGGGAGCTGAGAGATGAATAACACAAGGGGGACATGAAGGGAGCTGAGAGATGAATAACACAAGGGGGACATGAAGGGAGCTGAGAGATGAATAACACAAGGGGGACATGAAGGGAGCTGAGAGATGAATAACACAAGGGGGACATGAAGGGAGCTGAGAGATGAATAACACAAGGGGGACATGAAGGGAGCTGAGAGATGAATAACACAAGGGGGACATGAAGGGAGCTGAGAGATGAATAACACAAGGGGGACATGAAGGGAGCTGAGAGATGAATAACACAAGGGGGACATGAAGGGAGCTGAGAGATGAATAACACAAGGGGGACATGAAGGGAGCTGAGAGATGAATAACACAAGGGGGACATGAAGGGAGCTGAGAGATGAATAACACAAGGGGGACATGAAGGGAGCTGAGAGATGAATAACACAAGGGGGACATGAAGGGAGCTGAGAGATGAATAACACAAGGGGGACATGAAGGGAGCTGAGAGATGAATAACACAAGGAGGACATGAAGGGAGCTGAGAGATGAATAACACAAGGAGGACATGAAGGGAGCTGAGAGATGAATAACACAAGGGGGACATGAAGGGAGCTGAGAGATGAATAACACAAGGGGGACATGAAGGGAGCTGAGAGATGAATAACACAAGGAGGACATGAAGGGAGCTGAGAGATGAATAACACAAGGAGGACATGAAGGGAGCTGAGAGATGAATAACACAAGGGGGACATGAAGGGAGCTGAGAGATGAATAACACAAGGGAGGACATGAAGGGAGCTGAGAGATGAATAACACAAGGGAGGACATGAAGGGAGCTGAGAGATGAATAACACAAGGAGGGACATGAAGGGAGCTGAGAGATGAATAACACAAGGGGGACATGAAGGGAGCTGAGAGATGAATAACACAAGGAGGACATGAAGGGAGCTGAGAGATGAATAACACAAGGAGGACATGAAGGGAGCTGAGAGATGAATAACACAAGGAGGACATGAAGGGAGCTGAGAGATGAATAACACAAGGAGGACATGAAGGGAGCTGAGAGATGAATAACACAAGGAGGACATGAAGGGAGCTGAGAGATGAATAACACAAGGAGGACATGAAGGGAGCTGAGAGATGAATAACACAAGGAGGGACATGAAGGGAGCTGAGAGATGAATAACACAAGGAGGA
The DNA here is from genome assembly GCA_014155875.1 of Cepaea nemoralis. Lineage (NCBI taxonomy): Eukaryota > Metazoa > Mollusca > Gastropoda > Stylommatophora > Helicidae > Cepaea > Cepaea nemoralis. The sequence goes on from JACEFZ010020422.1 coordinate 280,378, forward strand.
CATGAAGGGAGCTGAGAGATGAATAACACAAGGAGGACATGAAGGGAGCTGAGAGATGAATAACACAAGGAGGACATGAAGGGAGCTGAGAGATGAATAACACAAGGAGGACATGAAGGGAGCTGAGAGATGAATAACACAAGGAGGACATGAAGGGAGCTGAGAGATGAATAACACAAGGAGGACATGAAGGGAGCTGAGAGATGAATAACACAAGGAGGACATGAAGGGAGCTGAGAGATGAATAACACAAGGAGGACATGAAGGGAGCTGAGAGATGAATAACACAAGGGAGGACATGAAGGGAGCTGAGAGATGAATAACACAAGGAGGGACATGAAGGGAGCTGAGAGATGAATAACACAAGGAGGACATGAAGGGAGCTGAGAGATGAATAACACAAGGAGGACATGAAGGGAGCTGAGAGATGAATAACACAAGGAGGACATGAAGGGAGCTGAGAGATGAATAACACAAGGAGGACATGAAGGGAGCTGAGAGATGAATAACACAAGGAGGACATGAAGGGAGCTGAGAGATGAATAACACAAGGGGGACATGAAGGGAGCTGAGAGATGAATAACACAAGGGGGACATGAAGGGAGCTGAGAGATGAATAACACAAGGGGGACATGAAGGGAGCTGAGAGATGAATAACACAAGGGGGACATGAAGGGAGCTGAGAGATGAATAACACAAGGGGGACATGAAGGGAGCTGAGAGATGAATAACACAAGGGGGACATGAAGGGAGCTGAGAGATAAATAACACAAGGGGGACATGAAGGGAGCTGAGAGATGAATAACACAAGGGGACATGAAGGGAGCTGAGAGATGAATAACACAAGGGGGACATGAAGGGAGCTGAGAGATGAATAACACAAGGAGGACATGATGTGATCTGAGAGATTAATAACACAAGGAGGACATGATGTGATCTGAGAGATTAATAACACAAGGAGGACATGATGTGATCTGAGAGATGAATAACACAAGGAGGACATGATGTGATCTGAGAGATTAATAACACAAGGAGGACATGATGTGATCTGAGAGATTAATAACACAAGGAGGACATGATGTGATCTGAGAGATTAATAACACAAGGAGGACATGAAGGGAGCTGAGAGATAAATAATGCAAGGAGGACATGATGTCATCTGAGAGATTAATAACACAAGGAGGACATGATGTGATCTGAGAGATTAATAACACAAGGAGGTCATGAAGGGAGCTGAGAGATAAATAACGCAAGGAGGACATGATGTGATCTGAGAGATTAATAACACAAGGAGGACATGAAGGGAGCTGAGAGATTAATAACACAAGGGGGACATGAAGGGAGCTGAGAGATTAATAACACAAGGAGGACATGAAGGGAGCTGAGAGATTAATAACACAAGGAGGACATGAAGGGAGCTGAGAGATAAATAACACAAGGAGGACATGAAGGGAGCTGAGAGATGAATAACACAAGGAGGACATGAAGGGAGCTGAGAGATGAATAACACAAAGGAGGACATGAAGGGAGCTGAGAGATGAATAACACAAGGAGGACATGAAGGTGAGCTGAGAGATGAATAACACAAGGAGGACATGAAGGGAGCTGAGAGATGAATAACACAAGGAGGACATGAAGGGAGCTGAGAGATGAATAACACAAGGAGGACATGATGTGATCTGAGAGATTAATAACACAAGGAGGACATGAAGGGAGCTGAGAGATAAATAACGCAAGGAGGACATGATGTGATCTGAGAGATGAATAACACAAGGAGGACATGAAGGGAGCTGAGAGATTAATAACACAAGGAGGGACATGAAGGGAGCTGAGAGATGAAATAACAGCAAGGGGGACATGAAGGGAGCTGAGAGATTAATAACACAAGGAGGACATGAAGGGAGCTGAGAGATGAATAACACAAGGGGGACATGAAGGGAGCTGAGAGATGAATAACACAAGGAGGATATGAAGGGAGCTGAGAGATGAATAACACAAGGGGGACATGAAGGGAGCTGAGAGATGAATAACACAAGGAGGATATGAAGGGAGCTGAGAGATGAATAACACAAGGAGGGACATGAAGGGAGCTGAGAGATGAATACCACAAGGAGGACATGAAGGGAGCTGAGAGATGAATAACACAAGGAGGACATGAAGGGAGCTGAGAGATAAATAACACAAGGAGGACATGAAGGGAGCTGAGAGATGAATAACACAAGGAGGACATGAAGGGAGCTGAGAGATAATAACACAAGGAGGACATGAAGGGAGCTGAGAGATGAATAACACAAGGAGGACATGAAGGGAGCTGAGAGATGAATAACACAAGGGGGACATGAAGGGAGCTGAGAGATGAATAACACAAGGAGGACATGAAGGGAGCTGAGAGATTAATAACACAAGGAGGACATGAAGGGAGCTGAGAGATGAATAACACAAGGGGGACATGAAGGGAGCTGAGAGATGAATAACACAAGGAGGACATGAAGGGAGCTGAGAGATGAATAACACAAGGGGGACATGAAGGGAGCTGAGAGATTAATAACACAAGGAGGACATGAAGGGAGCTGAGAGATTAATAACACAAGGAGGACATGAAGGGAGCTGAGAGATTAATAACACAAGGAGGACATGAAGGGAGCTGAGAGATGAATAACACAAGGAGGACATGAAGGGAGCTGAGAGATTAATAACACAAGGAGGACATGAAGGGAGCTGAGAGATTAATAACACAAGGAGGACATGAAGGGAGCTGAGAGATGAATAACACAAGGGGGACATGAAGGGAGCTGAGAGATTAATAACACAAGGAGGACATGAAGGGAGCTGAGAGATGAATAACACAAGGAGGATATGAAGGGAGCTGAGAGATGAATAACACAAGGAGGACATGAAGGGAGCTGAGAGATGAATAACACAAGGAGGACATGAAGGGAGCTGAGAGATGAATAACACAAGGAGGACATGAAGGAAGCTGAGAGAAACTAGAAAGGATGAGGGGTTCGGCGCGGGCAGCCAGGTCCTATGCCCTAGAAGACAGCAGCGGCAGAAGAATCCTGATCCTAAATTTACTCCCAGAAATGAACTTAAGTAAAAACGGTTTATCGGAGCTGCATAATCACAATGCGCCTTGCCGATTGGCGAGGCGATCCTGTTTCTCCACAGCTTGCGAGCTCCAACACTAAGTATCAGTTTGTGCGCACCCATTTCGTACTATGGATTTTCTATTTCTATCGTCCTCTGTCTCTCTTTCCGTAGATCTTTCCAGTTGTCACAATATGTTCCAGTTTTTGTCTTCTCCTAATATGGCCGATAAATTGATGGCCGCCTCTATCTATGTGTGTAATAAGTTGTCTTTGTATTTTAACCACTAAGGCTGTCCGCGGGATTTGCAACATCCTTCTATAAAAACACATCTCCAAATCTTTGAGCATACGATAAGAGTTAATCAGCATATTTTAGGTAACGTGTAGCAATCTACAAATACTGACAGTTACACAATGCCACGTTAATTTTTCTATAGATATAGTTTGTAATTATTATAAAATCTATCTGCAGCATTAGGTTTTAATTTAATATTACCAATAGAAGTCACCATGTCCGAATGGATAAAAATCGGGTAGTTCTTAAACTTCCGGTACGCTGATGTCGGGAGAAGCGAGTTCTTACATCGGTCATTTGGACTACAATGTTGACTTCTCGTTCTTGACCTGGGGGAGTAAATTAAAGTACCTCCAAAGTCGGAATGGGTTCACCTGATGGCGAGGGACACTGGTAACAGGGAAAGATAACCCATGCGCAAAATCTAGTCCAGTGCTATTAGAAGTAGCGTGTATGGACAAGGCTTGAGATCAAAGTCGATTGAGCCGGGGGGGGGGGGGGGGAGAGAGAGAGATTATTACCAGTCATGAACCAACACATACACCCACACATCGGAAAAGCTTGCTTTTCTTTTTCTACAAGTACATGAAGAGTCTTAGAGTAATAAAACCAAACCGGTAGTAAATTTACTTGATAATAAACCAGTGGTTCTCCACTGGTGGGTTGGGGGGGGGGAGGTTATGGGGTTTCCGGGGAGAGGGAGGTATTAAGATTATTTCCATATCGCGTTAATACAAAAACCGATTATTTTATATTGTTTTTCTCTCCATACTTTACGGTTCTGTACTTCTTACCCTTCTGAAATTCGTTTTATAACGTAAGTAGACCCCCATATCACTTTTTATGTAGAGTATAGACTGTTCTAGTATGTGTTATTAAATTTAGCTTTTATTTTTACGTATACTGTGAGGGGGGGGGGGGTTAGGGGAGGAAATAGAAAAACAATGGGGGGGGGGGGGGGTGGGGTGGTAATGGCATACCTGAACATATGGTGACGGGGGTGCATAGACCAAAAAAGTTTGAGAACCACTGTCATAGACAATACTGCTTACACATCATGAAGGAAATTGAAGAAAAGGCCCTGACCACAGGCGCTGGAACTGCAATTACTTATTCCCACGTCGCTTAACGGTATAAGTAAAAGACAACAACAACAACAACAACAACAACAACAACAAGCGATGTTCGTCCATCATGAATGACGTTGGCCATTCATTGACGATGACCATTCATTACACTACATCTTGATTTGATGAGGAACGAATGACTTGCGCTTTGGTTTTGTATAGCGAGGAGGTGGTCGCGCAACACCCTCGTCCCCGCTCCCTCGTCTGTGACCGTCTAGCTCCAGTGGCGAGCATGGCAAGACGACTGGAAGACGGACACAGATGCAGTGGACGTTAGGCTGCCACGGCCAGTTATCCCTGTTTATGTCGGCCCTTCCGTCAATCCCTTTAATTTTCAGTTTAAGACAAGCGTAGCGACAATCAATGAGCGTATGATTTCTTTTAGGATCAACACGATTTCCTTCACCGAAGACGGACTGACCGCCAGAGCAGACCACACACAACATGAGGCGAGAGTCTGCCCACAGAAGATGCTGCTCGTCTAAATTGCGAGCAGATCTTCCGATTTACGGTTGAGTCTCTCCAGCGCAAATGTGCACATGGCGACCTGAACGGACAGAACGTTCATGCACACGCAAGCCGAGAGTAGCATCGCAAAAGCTGAGACAAGCGTATGACTACATTCTTGAAACGCCTGCCTTGCTAATACACGTTGGCTGGGAAGATCCCATTTTGGTGTACCTCCACACAGCCATCTGAGACAAGCATATGACTACTGGCAGATCAACCTACTGGCAGGATCAACCAGATATCTATCGGACAGACGGGAACTATTCACGCACACGCAAGCCAAGAGTAGCATCGCTAAAGCGCGCCCTCCCGGTACAAGGTGATACATGCAAAACCACTGGACGCCTACCGACGAGCTTACAAGCTACGCCGGCAGGACTAACCGAAAAAAAAAGCTATACCAGCTTACTGACTGCAGGCCCACTACTCATCGAGAGAGAGTGGGCGCTTATCGAGACTTTGTCGAACGGTCGTACAAATTTTGCTCTTTTGCCCGCTCAAACCACGACCCTGGCTGCACGATGCGGTTACATTCTTGAAACGCCTGCCTCGCTAACTCACGTTGGCTGGGAAGATCCCATTTTGGTGCACCTCACACAGCCATCCGAGACAACGAACGCTAGACGCGGAACTGATCTAGCGAACCAGACCAGCCCCACTTGAGACAAGCATATGACTACTGGCAGGATCAACCAGATATCTATCGGACAGACGGACTATTCACGCACACGCAAGCCAAGAGTAGCATCGCTAAAGCGCGCCCTCCCGGTACAAGGTGATACATGCAAAACCACTGGACGCCTACCGACGAGCTTACAAGCTACGCCGGCAGGACTAACCGAAAAAAAGCTATACCAGCTTACTGACTGCAGGCCCACTACTCATCGAGAGAGAGTGGGCGCTTATCGAGACTTTGTCGAACGGTCGTACAAATTTTGCTCTTTTGCCCGCTCAAACCACGACCCTGGCTGCACGATGCGGTTACATTCTTGAAACGCCTGCCTCGCTAACTTCACGTTGGCTGGGAAGATCCCATTTTGGTGCACCTCACACAGCCATCCGAGACAACGAGCGCTAGACGCGGAACTGATCTAGCGAACCAGACCAGCCCCACAAACAACAACAACAACAACAACAACAACAACAGATAGGACAACAAAGATCAGAGTTCTAAGAGCTAATACAAGGCGAACAGCATACATCTGCTTTTGAATATAAATGTTCCATCCATTCATCATGTGCCATGCCGGAAAGCGTGAGCGGTCATGAGTCGCCCTTTCACTCGACCACCAGAGTCGTGGATCGGCTCAGTGTTCTTGCCTCGATAATGTCACATGGTCAAGCCATCCAGATATTTACTTCTCTGTCTTCCTCTTGTTCTCTTCCCCTCGATCTTGCCAGTTGCCACCTAGTTCTCTAATTTATTTCTTCTCATAAAATATCTCAAACAAATTTGACTGTTTACTTCTTATTTTTCTAATCACTTTACGATTGTCATTTATTTTTTGTAGTACTTGGTCGTTGGTTTTTCTGTCTGTCCATTGTATTCTTTACATTCTCCTCAGAAACCACAATTCCACAGCCATCAAATGTTGGTTTTTTTAGCTTGACTGCTCATTGTCCACGCTTCACATCCTTACAAAAATACTGTAGCAACTGACATCTTTTTATTGGTCAGTATGTTTTTCATAGATAGATAGCAGCGAACCGCCAGGCATGGAGAGACAGGACTTCTGCCCTATGCGCCGCCTTAGGCTCAAGAGGAAAGACTAACTAATGTTTTTCATCTTGAAAAAAGATACCTTCGCCATAACGATTCTTGTTCTAATCTTTTCAAGGCATCTCCTATCAGATGTTATGGCTGTTCGGGATAATTATACCAATTCACTTGTTTAAGAATATTCATAATTTACCTGTATATTACATTGTGGTTTTTCGTTCTCCCTAGTGACGACCATAATCTGTGCCTTCTTACAATTCCATTTTAACCCTAGTTGTTCACGGTGTGCAACAACCGCGGCTAATAAATGTTGCAGATCCTGCTCATTCTCTGCAATCAATACTGTATCATCTGCTTTATTGATGTTTCTTCCTCCAATGATGACTCCTTTCATATCTTGTACATTTCTGAAAATATTTTAACTGTACAGGGAAAACAGATCTTGAGGAATTACACATCTCTGTCTCACACCTCTCTTAATAGGCTGATATTGACCTACTTCATTATCAATTCTGATGACAGCTTGTTGTTTCCATTACGATATGTTGTTTACAAGTCTAGTGTCTTTCCCATCAATTTGTAGATCTGCAAGCATCTCTATCATGTTGACATGTCTTACTCTATCGAAAGCCTTTGTATAGTCAATAAAGCTAAGATGTATATCTTTAGTTGCTTCCATAGAACGTTCAATTAATGTTCTCGGCATATACACTGCATTTATTGTACTCTTGCCTTCTACAAATCCACATTGTTCTTCTCCTATTTCGGATAGTAGTTTCTTCCTAAATCTTTGCATGACAATTCTTAGCAAACTATTCGTGATGTAGCTCATTATACTAATTGTTTCTGTGTTGATCACATTACAAGGCTCCTGATTTATTGGGGATTGCAATAAATACAGAATTACATAATTCATGAGGTATATCTCCAGTATTTTGTGTTCAGCAGTCTGGTGACTTGATCTATTCCATATTCTTCTAAAGCATTAATCAGTTCTGTTGTGATGTTGTCTGAACCGTGAGTCTTGCCAGTTTTCATATGGCTAAGAACATTCTGAACCTCCATCTTCAAATTGATGGTCCTTCATTATTATTTCGAATATAATACTGTTCTTCTCTGTTATCATCGTAAAGATTTTTCATACATATAAAATCTGATATTTTTCTGTTATGATATTTCCATCTTTTGTTTTTAGGTAGCCTGCTGATGTACGTGTTCTTTTATTAGTAAGCTCCTTAATTTTTGTGTATATTAAATTGGTATTTTTTACTGTTGTGTTGTTTTTAAATTTCTATGCAATTTTTCTTAAGCCATGCTTCTTTTGCCTCCTTACATAATGTTCTGACTTTTCTGTGAATTTCTTCATATTTGGCAGGATTACTTTTATTGCCTCTTCTTGTTTCCATAGTTGTAAAACTTCTTCAGTCATCCATTTCTTACGATCCAGTTTCTTTAATTTTGGAATAGTTGTTTCTGTAGCCACATTCATTTAATTCTTTAACATTTCCCATTGATCATCCACATCTTGAAATAGGATCTCTAGATCAGACAGTTTATCAAATCTGTTCTTTACTTCTTTGTTAAAATTGTCTTGTATTACCTAGTCTTTTTTCAATGTACACAAATCATACTTAGTGTTTCCTGATGAATATTTGACTGTCTTTAACTTTACCCTCATTAAATATTACAGAAGTTTAAAATCAATGGGGTTGATAGGAGAGTAAAGAAATATTATAAGACAGTAACAGAGGCAGGACATCTGTTTTTAAATATAGAACACATATTTAAAGGCTGTTCTGAGGACGAAGTTCTGCACAGAACAGACACTGGATGAATGAGTGCACACGAAGATTCACAACAATACAACATAAACATGCCCCAGGACGTGTAAGG
>JACEFZ010020424.1:0-5000 GCA_014155875.1 Cepaea nemoralis
GAGGTGGTTGAGACAGGAACACAGAGCTGACCCACGACTCTGGTGATCGAGTGAGATGGCAAAAACATGAACGCCCATGCTTATCGGCATGGCACATGATGGATGATGGATGGATATTTCACTGCATCTCGTCAGGTATATACTGTAGAAGTCACACAACATAGAGTAAAATAACTATAGTATGTCCACATTTGTTTGCCGCAATATAAACATCAATATCTCAGTAACCAACTGAGGGGAAATTATGAAATTTAGTATATAACCTTATCATTATGTCCACCCAACAAAACAATTTTTGTTCTGGAGATTTTACAGCAGATTTCAAAGTTTGTTTATATGACATATATAATTTACGAGTCTGACATGAAATTCATAATTTTAAATGTATTACAGCGTAGCCAGACAATCAGGGCTCAATTTTGAATATTGTACGTCTTTTCACGGGATTGGCCTTTTGCCAACCCCCCGCGTTGTTCAAACTAAGACTGTTCAGAGGTGTCTCAAAATGTGGGTTATTTCATGAAACCTGATTAATATGTTGTTTTTTTAATCACTTATCGCTAACATTGAAATGTGTGAATATTTTTCAATGGGCTTTAATGCAAAATTGTACACTTCAAAGAATCGTTATGAAGTTGTACACATATTTTTGTCATGAAGCTGATCGCAAGAAACTGTTTTATCATCATCATCATCATCATCATCATCATCATCTTCCACTTCTGCCGTCAAGCGTCGTGGGGAGGAATAATTTGCGTTCTAGCGCCCGGTGGACGGCACTGGATAGTGTCATTCCGTGTGGTTGTAATACTGTTTTATACTATTACAAATTCCTAAAAAAGAACAATGCATGCATTGGGCTTGAGTAAATGGATCTATCTATCTATCTATCTATCTATCTATCTATCTATCTATCTATCTATCTATCTATCTATCTATCTATCTATCTATCTATCTATCTATCTATCTATCTATCTATCTATCTATCTATCTATCTATCTGCCTGCCTGCCTGCCTGCCTGCCTGCCCACCGACCGACGGACCGACAGATATCTATCTATCTATCTATCTGCCTGCCTGCCTGCCTGCCGGTTGACCCACCCACCAACCGACCGAGCCAGCCAGCCATCCACCCACCCACCTACCTTTCTGCTTACCTACCTACCTACCTTTCTGTCTGTCTGTCTGTCTGTCTGTCTGTCTGTCCGCGCTATTAAATATTGATAAAAGGTACTGGAAAAAACGTCTGGACCATGTATTTAAAGAGGAAGAGGACTATTGGAGAAAGGATGGATTGAATTTTATGCAACCGAGAGCAATCATCAACCTACTGGAATCGTCCGACACAGATTAAGGTCTGAGCAGATCGCAGAACTTAATCTACGTACACACTTACTGGGATATTTTGCTCCAACTATTCAGACAAATTGCAGACCCTTAACATTACAGCATCAGCATCAGCTGAAGAAACAAGAAGGAAATGAAAAATAAGGTAAGAAATATAGTCCTTCTACTTTCCTGTTAATTTACAAATTATTTACCCCGTGCCTCTGTAAATTCTCTGTCTTTACTAATATTACACATTGCACCCCTCTCGGGATTCTCCGTGGTGAAGTGGTCAAGCCGTCTGACTCGGGCTCCGAAGGTTGTATGTTCGATTCCGGGCCGCGTCATTCATTTCAAGAGTGCATTTTTTTCGGAGACTCCCGAGGGTCGTCGCTGGAGCTACGGAGTTCGTGCTTTGTGCGACGCTTTCCGCGCTGCGGAAAGAAACTGAGCCATATGGGATAAAAACCCGGTGCAATGCAGCCGACCCTGTAGATTGTAAGCTACTTCTTTCATTGCACCCACTCCCATACGAATCCGGATACGCCTTTGTTTGTCATCTGAATTTGCAGGTCCACATTACCGTAAACATAACTTTTTTAGCGAGAAATCACTAGTTGTTAAGCAAAACATCAAAGGAATGTCGCCGCTTTCAATGATTTAAGTTGTTTTTGGACCTATCAAAGACATATTCCTTGGGTGGGGGTAAATATAAGACGGCTGGAAAAATTTCATAACGATGCAACAGACAGTTTTCAAAATAATTGATCGTGAATGAAGGCAAACAAATGTGGACATACTATAGATGCATCGTTCAAGCTGAAATATATACATGTTCGCACAGTATTATCAATTGTTTACCATGGTAATTTTAAACTGACTATCATGTCTTTCTGTTTGCACGAAATTGGCCTATGTAGAAGAATCATTATGGCTTCTGTAAATTTTAACAAATGACTATTTTGTGTATGAAACAACACGAGAAAAGCACTGTCTCTATCAATTACATGACCGGTTTCCAAGCTATAACGTGCAATGGACGATGCCGAAAGTTTATGATTGTGGTGTGTCAACCTTCCCATGATCCCATCGCCTGTGTGTAGTATCTTGTCAATCCAGTTTGGTATGTGTTCAACAACACTGCTGTGTAACTGCCGCTTTGTTCTGCCAATGTAGGTAGACTCACCCCTACATGTGAATTGGTAAATGTAATTGGATGTGGCGTACAGAGGGGTAGATTCTTTTACTGCTGGGGTGGGAATAGGTGTGGTTCAGTACCTAATAACTGGAGTTGCAGCACAGAATGTTTGGCCGACTGCTGTAATGAGCCAGTCCTGTAGACATTGCATTATGTCATCCCCTCAAAAGGTTAGCTGGATAAATACCTTGAGCTTAGGGACTGTAGTTACGTCTGATTTTGGTTTCGGCTGTTGACATGGCACTTTATAAATCTTGTGGAGTACCCATTGAGGTGTAAGACATTCTTCAGAGTTTCAATTTCCTCTGTATCTAGTTATTTTACTCTATGTTGTGTGTATGTTCTGCAGTATGTACCTGACAAGATGCAGCAAAATATGCCAGGCAATAAATAGTACAATCTATGGTTTGTGTCTTCGTTATTCAAAGCTCTTTACAACATTATAGATCAAATTAACACATGTATTGTATACTTTGAGAAACTTCTTAATAGATCTATCCCAAAAGACACCCCACATGTCCAGTCTGTTGAAGTTGAGCTGGATGTCAACTGTGAGAAATCATTTAAAGAACAAATTTGAAAAGCTATCAAACTTCTGAAGCCAGAAGCCATTAAAGTGAATAAAAACAGTGTAACTGAATTACTGTTTAGTCAGAAAGATGAAAGAAATACCAGTAGACTGTGGAGAAGGATATCTGGTGAAGCTGTCAAAGAAAGGAGACCTGCAGGAGTGCAACACTTGTACAGAAGTCAGTTTATTTATAGTTCCTGGGAAAATACTAAGCAGAACGAGGTCAGCATGGATGAACAGATAAGAGCACTCACTCTTAAACTTCTGGTGTGTTGATGCTGAGGTAGTGGTTTGAACCCCTACACCGGTTAGTTGGACTAAAATGATGACTTCTTGTCCTTGACTTGGGGATGTAAATTACAAATACCTTAGAAGTTGAAGTGATGGCGAGGGACACTGGTAATGGGGAAAGCTAATCTACGCATAAAAATCAGTCCAGTGCACGAGAAGTGGTGGTACGTGCATATACTACGCTTGAGTTCAAAGCGAGCGAACACACTCACATACACAAATTTTTCCGAATCAGTCTGGAGGTAAATGAAACACACAGTTAGGGCTAAACATTCATAAGGTATTTCAGATAACAATAAACCATGAAATTGATAATCCTACGTCCCTTGGTGAAACCTCATGTCAAGACGTTGAATCAATTACCTATCTAGGTAGCAATATAAACAAAGATAGAGGACCAGATAAAGATATTAAAATAAGAATACAAAGCCATGAAAAGCTCTCATAGCACAAGGGATTGTGTAGAATTTAAAAGAAATTAAACCTAGTACCAAACACAGAATATTTGTCCAGTGCAGGATCAGCGTGTTGTGATGAAATTTTTGGTGAAAGAAGGTTTTAAACCCACTGAAATTCATTGTTAACTGTCACATGCATTTGGAGAATCCATTGAGAATGAGCTCCATGAAGGTCAACTGGACAGTCTCATTATGAGTAAAGCCATACACTGTGTTGAAAAGGTTGTTTTGGGGGTCACAAGGGTATTATGTGTGTATGTGTATTTCTTGAAAAGGGGAGAAACTATAAATGCTGAGTACTACTCCTTGCTACTTTCTAACAAAGTTTGGAAGGTCATTCACCATAAATGTGCAGGATTGAACAATTCTTCAATACGACAACTTGAGACCCCATACAGCTGCCAAAACTGTGGCAATTATTGACCAATTGCATTGGGATGTACTGTCACACCAACCTTATAGTCCTGATTTGGCTTTGAGTGATTTACACCTTTTTGGCCCCCTGAAACAGCATCTCAGGTGACAAAAGATTGATTCCACATCTGTCCAGGATGAAAGACCTGGGAGTAAGAATTGGCACGGCCAGACACGAGAGGCACATCGGGAAAACGAGGTGCCTTGTCAACCAACACAGAACTGGCACTATTAGCCACCGGACGCTGATGCATATGCTGGGGGGGGGGGGGGGGGAGGATCTGAGCACCTATGGACCTGTCCGGAGTGCGATGAAGATACCCCAACTGATAACTGATAACTGATGTTGTTCTTCAAGAGCTTAAGGACCAGCCAAAAGAATTGTTACTGCATACAGATGGATACAGAAGCTCGCAGCCCAATGGGGAAAATATAGTGTAGAGTTAGGTGACTATGTCAAAAAACAGTACAGGTAATTTCAAGTCATTTCGCATAGTTATCTAGAGAAGAGATTACATCAGTCCGGATACTTAAGCAGTAAGAAGTTACTGGTAGATCCTCGTACATGATGATGATGATAATATCCTAATGAACTAATGACTTCTTAATAATCGGGTTTGACTATATTTTTGCTATTTATTAAGTAAATTCTAGAAATTAGAATTAAGCAAAGTGTTGTTAAATATGTAGTCTACAAAACAGTTCACAGACAAACCACAAATAAAATATAGAGAGTAGTTGA
>JACEFZ010020424.1:10000-27655 GCA_014155875.1 Cepaea nemoralis
ACTACTACTACTACTACTACTACTACTACTACTACTACTACTACTACACCTGCTGCTGCTGCTGCTGCTGCTGCTACTACTACTACTACTACTACTACATAGGCGCATCTTATGGTGATATGTCACCGAATTTGTACAACTCTTACAAGAAACAACACAGCTAGACTACTTCTACAACGACTACTGCTACTGCTACTACTACTACTACTACTACTACTACTACTACTACTACTACTACTACTACTACTACTACTACTACTACTACTACTACTACTACTACTACTACTGCTACTACTACTACTACTGCTGCTGCTTCTGCTGCTACTACTACTATTACTACTACTACTATTACTACTACTATTAAAATTACTACTACACTATTATGGGTGGTACTACTACTACTACTACTACTACTACTACTACTACTACTACTACTAATACTACTACTACTACTACTATTACTACTACTAATACTACTACTACTACTACTACTACTACTACTACCACTACTACTACTACTATTACTACTACTACTACTACTACTACTACTACTACTACTACTACTACTACTACAACTACTACTATTACTACTACTAATACTACTACTATTACTACTACATTAATACTAATACTAGTCTATCTCCATCTCTTCCTCCTCCTCTTTTTATCCTTCTACCACTATTACTGCTACTATTATTACAACAATAACAACTACTACTATTATTATTGTTGCTGCTATTACTATCACCACCGCCACTACTACTAGCACCACTTCCATTACTATCATTACTACTAATATTACTAGACAATTTTACTATACTACTACTACAACTACAACAACTACTACTACTACTACTACTACTACTACTACTACTACTACTACTACTACTACTACTACTACTAATACTACTACTACTACTACTACTGCTGCTGCTGCTGCTACTACTACTACTACTACTACTACTACTACTACTACTGCTACTGCTGCTGCTGCTGCTGCCGCTGCTGCTGCTACTACTACAACAATACTTCTTCTTTATCTATTTCTACTATCATATGAAGAAAACGATGTTGGGAGGGATGTCAGTAGAGTGAGTTAACACATGAATTGATCCATACTGTCGGAGATCGCTCACGCCATCTCTTGGTGATGATGACTACAATTACAACTAACACCGCTTCTCTACTACTATTACTATTTGCTGTTACATCTACTTTTCTCCACTAATGTTAATATTGGTGGAAACTTATATTACTAGTATTACTACCAATATTATTACCACTCGTATTACTAAAAGATCTAATGATTAGGAATAAATTTATAACATCTTTACCCACTGCATTTGCAAAATTTTTGCAGGAGAGTGATTGTCAGAACCTTTAACAGGTTGAACGAAAAGGTTCTACGTTTTTCACAGCAAATCGTGACATTTTTCATAATTCTAGTGAGATGAACATAGTAGCAGCTGCCACTTTCAACAAAACTAAACCTGTTATATATAAAAGTAAAGCAAAAGGAAAACTAACTCCATGCAATTATGGAAACTGTTACACGGACAGTATGAAATGTGTGATCAAAATCCGAACTACAAATCACACTTACAAACTATCGTTAGCAAACAACAAACTAAGCGGAGTCAGGAGAAAAGAGCGAGAAAATGCTTCCTTTGCCGTATTTTCGGACATTTTTTTTTTTTTTTTGAATCAGTGTGAAGTTCGAAAGATGTTAAAAACAGCTTACGCTGCACTGATTGAGACATAGAGATCAGACAGCGAGAGTAAATGTGAATTACAAACACAAGAAACGAATGCATTAGAAGTTATTGATGCTTTCAACTTTGATACATGTTTTACATGTGATACGTTTAAGACAGATGACATTTTAGAGCGTGGCCATGCTGTACCATGTATACACGAGGAAGTAAATGCTGTCACATCCTCGAAAGAGAAACTGCAGTTTCACAATGGGTTGATAAACCACAAACCCGCAAAAGTCCTTCTCGATTCAGGTTCCACTTTAACAGGTGCCGATAAAACATTTATAAACAAAAATGATTATACAGGCAAGTTTGTAACATGCCGCAAATTTTCAGGCACCATTGCAAGATACTCTTTAGTTATAGTACATATCGATACGCCATTCATTACGTGCAATATCATCTGTGCAGCTTTAGATCAACCATGCTGTGATCTAATTATAAGTTTTCTACCAAAAATAAGGAATTGGTCTGGAAAAAAAATTAGAGCCTGGGAACAAAACCATCCAATGGCTAATGCAGTTATAAGATCGACTGCAGCAAAACAGCAGGACGACTACCAAACAGAGTCACTGCAAATAGTTTTCCTACTGGCCCTATTGCAAGCTAGACTGCAGAAGAGTTTATAAAGATCCAGCATTTACAAAGTATTTTAAACTAATACATTCTAAACCGAAGCAGACAAAGAACGCTTCGTGGTATTTTACACCGAAAACATGGGGGAGCAGAGGTGTTTCCAAGGCACCAGGGCCAGGAGCTATACTGGCCAAGACCTGCTGACACGTCCACGTCGTGCGTCCTGGGCAACAGGTCCCTTCTGGGACCTGGCTAATATCAGTAGGATCGATGATTCCTCCGAAGCCGGAGAGTATCTGTCTGCATGGGGAGGATCCACCAATCTGCACACAAATAAGCCAGACACATGGGACAACGGATACTCACGCAAACCTCAGGTCCGGTATGACATCACATTGATGTTGGACAACAGGGTTTATTCATCCGACATACAGGATTTCACGCTGGAGTACACAGCCAGCGAACAAAAGCAAGCAAGCAAGCACTTAGACTGACAGCCTTATGATAATTGTGTAAACCTAAGACCTAGAAGAATACAATGACACATGCCTAGTTAGATAGTTAGTTAATTTAGTTAGTTAGTTAGTTAGTTAGTTAGTTAGTTAGTTAGTTAGTTAGTTAGTCCACAGATAATCCTCATTGCACATCGAACAATTCAATTCATAAGTGCTCGGATCCCTTCCTCAGAAAATCCTGCAGCGTGTAGCGGCTAACGACACCAGCTTTGCGTTAGTTTATCAATCTTCTTTGGCTTCCTGCGTAGTGTTCTTGTTTGGCCACACCTCTCTTAATTTGCTGTTCTCGCAGTCTGACCATGGTTGTAGATTCACAGTCGTCATTTGGGTCTTGTAAATGATTTACTTTTTGTAAAGCATTCAGATGTCAGCCTGGTCCATGGCACGTCTACCTTCCACAGTAGCCTTACCCGCGAGATTGTCAGCCCGCTCATTTCCTTGTACACCCGCATGCCTTGGTACGAAAATGAAACTAATCTTTGCCAGCCGAGACCGCTCCAGAGACAGCAATCACTCTCTTCGGATCCACCCCATCTCTATCTTCTTGAGCATGCTCATTGAGTCGCTAAGGAAACATGCCCTAGAGAATGGCTGTGTCTCGAGCCATGTTATTGCATTACTTACTGCCATGACTTCCATAGTCAGGCTACCTGTGATCAAAGCAAAAGCACCAGAATCCTCCGTCACAATTCTCCCTCCGGCCTGAGCTGTGAAGGCCCATGAACTTCTCACACGTCGAACGACCGACCCATCTGTGTAAATGACAGCATAACCATCTAACGAATTCTCGAAGATCAACGCTTGTACTTCTGCCTCCACAGCAGCCGAATTTTCGCGTCTGCACTTTATGTCTAGATGGATGCAAACTGAAAAGGACCTGCATAAATCTATTGGCAATTGTACCCACTTTTCGCCAGATTTTAAGGCCTCAAGTGAACACATCTGTTGAAGAATGTCTTCGGCTTGACCCATCCAAGACCTTTCTCTTTTTTATCTGCTGCCCTTTACCTTCTTAATTTCACTATGCAGTTGATGTTTTGTGTTTGCATTGACTATGAGGTAGGCACGTGCTTTGCAATTTTGTATTCTGTCTCCAATGGTTTGAAAATCAAGAAGAAACTGCATAGCCCTGCATGCTGTATCTCTTGTTCATCCAAGAATAATACTCATAGCTTCGTTCTGTATCCTTTCCATCCTTTCCATCTGCTTACGGCTGAGAGTCAGGATCACCATCGCATAATCAAAAACAAATATGACCAGACCCTCGTATAGAAGACATAGATGGCGCTGCTCACAGTTTGCTGCCGCCATCACCCTCATCACAGCCAAACTCCGCTTGGCCTTTGTTATCACCCGGTCTATGTATTCATTATAAGAAAGGCTTCGATAAAAATGTATCCCCAGGTAATTCATTGCCTACATCTTTCCAAAGGTTCTGAACACAGATTTACAGTTGGTGTCGGAGTGCTGACAATATGGTTATTCAAAGAGAACCATGCCATTGCTGCCTTCGTTGGGTTGACAATTGCCCCAGATTCAACACACCAAGTGCTTACGTGATTTAGTTCGGTTTGCAGTTCCACAGCAACCCGATCTCTACCCTCACCCTGACGATACACTAACACATCGTCGACATATGACAATGTCCTCCCCGGTCCAATGATCTGCTAGCTGGTAATTCTCACAGTTTAGGCGTTAAAAAGCTACGGAGATTATGGTGATCCCTGTGGCAGGCCCGGATATATTGTTGTTGGTTCAGAAGTCCAACTGCCACATCTAAAAGCTACTTTCCGTTGGAAGAGGGCTGCAGCGATCCAACTAAGGAGGGACGGACTTACCTTAAGTTCAAGCAGCTGAAACATTAAAAAATCCAACGGTACACATCCCCAAGATCAATCGTCGCAGCACATGTTTCAATGCCTGAGTGGAAATCTTTATAGACATCATGGGCAAAAACTGCTGCGTTGGCATAGGTTTCTCTGTTAAGACGGTCCCCCCCTCCCCCAAGGGTAGGTGGGAAACAACCTTGCCTCTCTAGCTGGCTTGATATTTTCCTGGCAATTAACTTCTCCAGCAGCTTGCCTATTGTATTATGCATGGTTATTACCCGGTATCCCTGAATTTTTGTGTGGTCTGCCAGGCTTTAGCAAGGGAATCAGATAGCTGTATAACCACTACTCCTTGATGCTAGCACTCGCTATGCTGTTGATGTACATACCTGCTAGTTCCACTAGCTCAGTGGTTCTGGGGAATCCCCCCAGGGGAAATTTTAGAGTTTGCAGGAAGGGGAGGGGGGATTAAGATTAATTCAAGATCGCATTAAGAACAGAAACAGGCAACTCTGACTGGTTCTCAGTCGAAACAGGAGTGAAACAGAGTTGTGTCTTATCACCGATGCTTTTTGGAATAGCTATCGATTGGGTCATGCGCAAATGCACAAACAACACAAATATGGGTATCCATTGGGTTGACAAAATTCTAGAAGACCTGGACTTTGCCGACGACATAGTGCTTTTGAGTTCAACACACCCGGATGCCCAAGAGAAAATAAACCACCTCCAAAATGTTTCAGGGCAAATTGGTCTCCAAATTAACACCACAAAAACAAAGACTATTGATCTTACCAACAGTTCAGATGACACCAAATTGAACAGCTACGTTCTTGAAAAAGTCAACAGCTTCACATACCTAGGAAGCAAAATGACATCTACAGGGGACTCAACGCCAGAAATATCATCTAGAATCGCACTGGCATCTAGTGCCTTCAATAAACTGTCAAACATCTGGAAGTCAAAGACACTCAGCAAACACACAAAACTTAAAATCTTCAACTCTTGTGTGATTCCAGTGGTAACGTATGGATGTGAAAGTTGGAAATCAACGGTAGCTTTAGATAAAAAATTAGACAATTTTGAGAACAAATGTCTTAGAAGACTTCTAAACATCCACTGGACAGACTTCAGAACCAATTCGCAAATAAGACAAGAGACTAAGCAAGATACAGTACCCACTTTCATAAGAAGACGCCGTTGGAACTACATCGGCCATGTACTCAGAATGGACAAGGCAAGCCTCCCCTACCAAGCCCTCATATGGTCACCGGTAGGAAAAAGAAAACGGGGAAGACCAAGAGAGACCCTGCGTAGAACCATCATTAGAGAAGGCTCATTCAATGGCCAAGTAAATATCCAAGATCTACAACAGGTGGCAGCGAACCGCCAGGCATGGAGAGACAGGACTTCTGCCCTATGCGCCGCCTTAGGCTCAAGAGGAAAGACTAACTAAAGATCGCATTAATACAAGAACCAGTTACTTGATATTGTGTTTCCCTCTAAATTTTACGGTTCTGTACTTCTCGCCCTAATGAAGTTCGTTTTATAAGGTAAGTAGACCCGCAAATCACGTTTTATGTAGATGTCTAGACTTGTTCTAGTATGTGTTATTAAATTTAGCTTCCATTTTTTATGTATACTGTGTAAGGGTGGGGGGGGGGGGGATTTATAGGGGAGAGGATTTATAGGGAGGGAATTTGAAAGGGGGGGAATGACGTTCCGAACATATGGCAAAGGTGGGCATGGGCCAAAAAAGGTTGAGAACCACTGCTCTAGCTCGTTTTCGGTCTACATACTGATGTCGCCATACCTTATACCATCTCGCCCTGGTGCGCTGTTTCTTGTTCTTTGAAGCACAGCCCTGATCTCTTTCACTGTCACTGTGTCTTCAATTGCAATGTTCTGGGCCTTACACCTATCTGAGGTAACCGCTTTGGCAAAATTTCGACCTCTCATGTCTGTCTGGTTGCTCTGCTCTAGATAGCGTTTGAAAAGGGCTTTGCCCTTATTCTCGTCAGACCTCTGCCAGATAAGGTCAGCACTTTGGAAGTCAGGAACACTTTTATTGTTGACTACCCCATTCATACTTTTATGTAGTCGCCAGAACAATTTCAGTGACCTGTCTGTGCTTATTCTTTGACACAACTCTGCCCATTTTTCACGTTTAACCACTTTAACTAGTTTTTTTAAATAGCTAACTTTGGTGTCCATCTCTCTTTCCAATTGCACAATAAGACTAAGATGGGCAGCTCTGTTCTTCTTGGCGTTTTGCTATTTCGTTACAGCACCATGCTTACTCACCCAGGCCTTCTCCACATCACAATTCCACCAAGCTGGCTGTTCCTAGCTTTTTTTTTTCTGCCATGATAATTCCCGCGCTTGTCACGCCTTATTTTACTCACTGAATGAATCACTGAAAAATGAGAAGTAGGTTCTTCTTCTTATTTGACTCACCACATCTTGCCCTGAACTGTCATACTTAAAGGTCTTGACCGTTGACTTATGCTGCCTAGTTCTGCCGTTCTCCACCAATATGCTGCAAGGGTGGTGGTCGCTGCCATGGTGCCCTAGGACCCTCCATCTACACACTGTAGTGAGTGACGGAGACACCAGCGCCAGGTCAATAACACTGAACGACTTGCTGTCCCGGTGACACAGCCACTGTTGATACACAAGGTCACTGGTTTCAAGTGCCGCCTCAAGCGCCCCCCCCCCCCCACCGTGTGTTGGAAGAAATGTTACCCCACGATTTGCCCTTAGCATTGAAATCGTCACAAAAAATGACATTCCTCTCGTGACATAATATTTCACTCAAACACTGCCATCTATGGTAATCCACACACGCGTGTAGGCATAAACATTCACCAACACGACTGGTAGACAGAAGTGATCTCTAAAAGCCTGTAATTTATATCTCGTCACTGTCCCACCTGGACATGTCCACCTCTGAAATCACTATACTGTCTCGAATCAGAATCGCCATTCCCAGGTGTAGCTTGTAAAAAAAATCTGAAGCCGGCTATATGTAGTGTATTAAAGCCCTCGTCTCCTGAAGCGCAACTATATCGTTCCTGTATGCCAAGCTTTCCAAGATAGGGCCACGCTGTTTAGCGCTGGCACAATTCCAATATAGAATTGATTCGCTCAGATGCACGAACTCCGTAGCACTGGCGAAAATCTTGAGAAGAAACTTCTGGTTTACATCCTAGCGCAGAAATCACACGCACGAGATGAAATTATCCACCTCCTACATGAAAAATGGAGTGGTTTCAACGTCAAACAACCGGCCGCCAACATATTGACCGGAAGGACACGTGCATATTTAAAACTACGAAATACCCAGGAGACGTCGATACGATACTATTGTTTTGGTACAAACCTATATTATAATCTATAATGCTTGTGCCACGTGAATTGATTTCTCTCACTAACCACAAGACGCTTGCCCCCCCCCCCCCACACACACACACTCACAGAAGACAAAAGACAAAACGTCATTATGCTCCGCAGGGAACCCGTCAACCAGATTAGCTTACTAAGGATATATAAGAAAACAAAAATCGATAATTAAGCCACCCCTCACCCTTTTTGACAATAAGCGTCAGTTTACCCCCCCCCCCCCCCCCCCACCCGAAAAATATTGGGCGGAGTCACTTATGCTCTGCATGAAGCCAATATGTAATGTCAGCCAGACTAGTTTACTGAGGATATACAAGAAGAAAAAAAAACAATCAATAATTATGGGGAGTGGCTCAGCACGGAGTCTTGAGGAGGAAAATCGATAATAAGTTCTTCTTCTTCTTCTTTCGTTCGCTTGAAATATGTCTATAACTGCAGTGCTGTCTCTTGTATGAATTGAACTGTCTTTTTCAGTTCACACAGCGGTCCATAGAGTTTATCTTCCACTGTCGTCTCTCTAGGCCAGAGGGTTTGCCTAGATATGTTATATTTTGGGCAGTCTTGGAGTATGTGCTCTGCTGTCTGCGACGCCAATCCACGTGTACACATGGCTGTTTCACCAATCTTGAAGTTTGTATACATGTGGTTGCGTAATCTATTGTGCCCTGTTCTGAGGCGCAGAATAATGACTTGTTCTGGTCTATCCATAACGTGGTAGTCATCTTGAGCAGGTTTTGGTGGCTTTCTGACTGATTTGATCATTCTTTTCTTTTGGTGGTATGTTACAGGCACATCAGGCTGTTCTTCTTTGGCTCCTTCCTTAGCCAATTGATCAGCTCTGTCGTTCCCGGGTACTCCACAGTGGGATGGTATCCACTGTATGGTGACCTTATGCTGACTGCTAAGTTCAGAAAGTAGTGTCCTTAGTACTGGCAATTTCCCAGACAGGAGCGCCTCGAGTACTGATTTTGCATCTGTCAATAGCACCACAGGTTGTGTACCATTGCTGGTATCTGTTGCTATCTTGATTGCCTCAATTTCAGCATCGTAGTTATGGCAGTACTTTCCTGTCGGTACTCTAGCTGTGTCCCTGGTATTATTTGGGTATTCTATGTACACTCCCGCTCCTCCATTTCGAACAGCATTTTGTGCTGACCCATCTGTGTAGACTCGGATCCAGAGGTCCTGTGGGTATTCTTCATCAAGGAAGCTGAGAGTGGCTGTTCTGCGCTGCACACTGTTCTGGTCTTCCTTGTCAAATATTCCTCTCACTTTTGTCTGGATTTGTAATGATAGTCTATGCTCATCTTTCCATGGAGTTCGCTCTGGAATAGTTGTTAGGGGGATACCAACTGTGGGCAGATCGGTGGTTTCTCTGCAGAGTCGTTTGGCCTGGTGGATAAAACTACTTCTTTTCAACCGCCCCATAGCTAGGTTTTCAAATCTGTTCTTCATAGGGTGGCCTGGCAAGCTGAGGAACTTTTCTGCTTGTATTAGCGTTTTCGTATCTCTGCGCTCACTCAGTGCTTGTGTCCTCCCCATCTTCTCCATTTCCACTATAGGGGTTGATTTCATCCCTCCTGTGGTGACTCTAAGTGCTTGATTTTGCACTTTGTCCAGCTCTTGTAGTGTGGTTTTTGCTGCCGAACACCATGCAGTTGACCCGTATTCCAGGTGTGGTCGTATGCTCTGTTGATAAACTTTGCTAAGTATTTTCCCACTGGCTCCCCATGTGGTTCCACTTAGCTTTCTCAGGATGGCTATTTTCCTTCTGGCTTTTGCTACTGCTTTGTTGATGTGCTTTCTCCATGTCAGCCTGCCATCAAATGTTACTCCAAGGTATGTTGGTTCTTTATCTTCTCGTAGGGGTGTTCCATTTATCTGGATGGTCCCTGCCTTTTGTTTTGGAGAGAGGGTAAATAGGGTGGTGCTGCACTTGTCAGTGTTTATGCTGACACACCATCTATTTGCCCATGCAACAAATGTATCTACAGCTCTTTGTAGTAATCTGGTGGCCACTGATGCATGTTCATTTGTGCTCCATAGAACCAGGTCATCGGCATACATTGCGGCTTTAATTCCATGCGGTAGATTAGCAACGAGATCATTGATGAAGATTAGAAAGAGTGTGGGGGACAATACTCCGCCCTGGGGAACTCCGTGACGCAGTAGTACTTTCTTGCTCTTTAGTCCGTCTA
Organism: Cepaea nemoralis; assembly: GCA_014155875.1. NCBI lineage: Eukaryota > Metazoa > Mollusca > Gastropoda > Stylommatophora > Helicidae > Cepaea > Cepaea nemoralis. The sequence goes on from JACEFZ010020424.1 coordinate 20,278, forward strand.
TCTGTACTCGGGCTCTTCTGTTGTGCAAGTATGCTTTCACCCATTTGTACATTCTTCAATTGACTTTGCAGTTTCTCAGTTTATTCATCAGACCTTCTTTCCAGACTTTGTCAAAGGCTTTCTTCAAATCTATCCATACCGCAAGCACCAGCTTCTTCTCTTTGAATGCATCCTCAATTTCTTGAGAGAGGTATATTGTCTGATCTTCCGTAGAGTAGCACTGCCTAAAGCCAGCCTGCTGTGGCACAAGGATGTTTTTACTTTCAATGTACCACTGCAGTCTGTGATTGATGATGCGTTCCAGTGTTTTGCAGAGACAGCTGGTGAGGCTAATTGGTCTGTAGCTAGAGGCAATGGAACTATCTTTCCTTGATTTTAGGAGGGGTATCATGATTGCTTCTCTCCAGGCTTGTGGAACACTGCCTAAGGTCCAACTGTTATTGAAGATCTGCAACAGCTTTGCTTTGGCCTCTGTTCCTAGGTTCCTGATCATTTCATTGGAGATACCATCAGCTCCTGGTGACTTTCTCATTTTCAGTTTTGATATGGCTAGCTCCAGTTCGCTGATTGTGATGGGTGCCTCCAGAACCTCATGTACTATTTCCTTCTGTCCTGTATGTTGCCGTTTCTCTTGAATCTCTTGTTGTTTCTCTGGACTGATTTTGATATTGTTATCTTGTGCGAATGAGTCCGCAAGATGGTCAGCTGCTTGCTTTCTTGTTAAGATGTTTCCATCTTTATGTAGTGCAATTTTTGAGTTTCTCCCTGTGCCCTCATCGTTACGTTGTTTTATTAGCTTCCACAATTTCCTTGTGTCTCTTTCAAAGTTCAGAGACTCTGTTTTTTCCTGCCAGCTTTTCCGTCTAGCCTGCAGCTTGGCCCTTTGAAATTTGGCTTTTGCATGCTGGAATTTATTGTGGTGCTCTTGGCTGGGTGTGGCCTCTGCTTGCTTTCTACATACTTCCACATCATTATGCAACTGTTCCAGTTCACTACTCCAGTAGGGTTTATATTGTTTACGGGCTCCTCTTGGTACTGTTTCTCGCGCTGCCTGTAGTATGCATTTCCCAAACTCTTCAACTACTTTATTTATGTCTTTCTCAGTGTTCAGGTTTCTAACCAGTATGCTGGTGCGATGCTTGTACACTGCCCAGTCTGCTTTCTTGTAGTTCCACCTCGAGAGGGTGCTGCTTTCACTTACAAGCTCATTTTCTACAGTTAGAAAGACTGGTCGATGGTCACTGCCACCTAGTTGTTTCCCAACAATTCTTGTAATGTTCCACTCCAGGTCTGGTGAATGAAAAGCCAGGTCAGGTGTAGTTGTAGAGTGCCATGATCTCGAGTAGAAAGTATGTGGGTCGGACGGCTTGTTAACCAAGATGAATCTATTCTCATCCTGCCAGTCTTCCAGTCTATCTCCTCTCTGGTCCATGTGATCATAGCCCCAACTCTGCAAGTGGCTGTTGAAATCGCCGCACACAATCATTTTTTCTGTTAATGGTAGTGTGTCCAGTGCCTGTGCCTACTTGGACAGTAGTAATTGATCAGATGTAGGTCTGTATAGCCTGTTTTAAGTTTAAGTGTCTGATACTCAGCCCCTTCCATATAGACTTCGATTTGGGAAGCAGTGATGTTATTTTTTACAAGGGTAAGTATCCCACCTTTTCGCCTGTCCTTTCGGTCAGATCGGTAACACTGGTAGCCTCTGATTTTGAAGGCTATATTTTAGTTGAGGTGAGTTTCTTGCAAGTAACATATGCTTACTTTTTCTTTGTCCAGGATGTTTTCTAATTCTACTTTTTTGTTGCTGACTCCCTCCGCATTCCAGTGCATTATTTTAAGTCTTAGTTTAGTATGGCCAGCTGTTCTATTCTCATGTCCCCTGGCTCCACAGGACATCTGAGAAGGACCTCCAGTAGTTGGGGTTGGACCCTTTCGAGACATAGGGCCCGGCACTGCACCTGCCTGGGGGTCCAAAGCAGGGCGAGCACCATAACGTTTAGCACCAGTCGACATATTCCATTTTGCGTAATTGCGTGGCATCCTGATTTCTGTGGTGCGCCTCCTGGCTGGTTGCCTCCGTCTTCAGCACCTTTCCTTTGCTAGAGCAGACTGTGGTCTCACTCGAGTTTAGATGTGTACACACGCACACACGTGTCTGCACATGCATGTATGTGTATACACATCTAGAGCACACTGGTTATTTTCCGGCGCCAGATACTCGCCGTCGCCCCTTCTCCTGTTAGTAGAAACAGTTCCGCCACGTGAAGGCCAGGAGTTGGACTTTTGCTGCATAGGTTATGTATTCACGAGCCATTGGGGTATTTAAGCAATGTTGGGCGCTCACCCCAACACTGCGCCCCGGCTACATACAGCAATTTGGAACCGATAATCAGTTGATTTATATAATCTCTCCTTCTCTGCCTCCATAAAAAAGGTGGCTAAAGACTCTCTATGCATCCTTTGTTTTTCCTAAATTCAAGTTGTGTTTCGCTCAGCTGGAATTCTATAGTAGTTCGCAATGTTTTCTCAAGAAATTTGCAAAATATGTTTCCAGTATGACTCAAAAGGGAAATACCTCTGTATTGTGTGCAGTCTCTTTTATAGTCTTTGTTTTTCCAAATTGGAATAATTATGGTGTTTATCCAGTCTTGTGGTGTTTGTTTTTCTTCCCAATCATTGCTGAATAGTCTATGTAGCCATGCATTTCCTACTTCACTTGCTGCTTTAATTATTTCATTTGGTATTTCATCCTGTCCCGGTGATTTATTCAATGGGGCTAATCTTATGGCTTCTATAATTTCTTCTTTCAGTATGCCTGGTTCTAGTTCTTCGGTGTCATCTGTGTCGGTTTCTTGAATGCCTCTGACATCTGATGGAATGTTGAGAAGTTGTTCGAAGTACTGTTTCCATCTTATTAGGATTTGTGTTTGTTCACTTATTGGTTCTTCTTTTCGCTGTTAATTATTTCAGTTGGGTCAAAGGTTTCTCATCTGATTCTCATTGCAATGATCTTTTAGTAGTAGTTTCTAGTTGCCTCCTTGTAGTTTTTATTCAGAGTTTATTCATATTCCTCCTGGTCTATTTGTTTTTCTCTCTTTACTATTCTATTCGCATGTCTTCTTGCTATTCTATATTCTTTGTAATCATGGTCTTGTTTGCTCTTCACTCACTTTTTATACTTTTCCTGATTGTTTTTTAAAACTTTCTTCACATCTGCGTTCCACCAACTTGTTATTTTCATTATCCGAGTTTTGCGTTTCTTTGTGATTCCACATGTTATTTTTGCAGTGTTTAACATGCTTGATTTGAACATCTGCCATTCTTCTTCCACTGTATTTCTTCCTATTGCTAATTTTACAAAGATTTCAGTTAGCTCTTTCTCAAAAGTTGTCCTCACTGATTCACCTTTGAGGTGTTTTTTTTTTAAAGTTTACTGATTCGCAAGAATGCGAGGACTTCTACGAAGACATACATGACGTGCTAAATAAAATAGATAAGCAGGACAACATCATAGTTATGGGAGACTTCAATGCAAGACTAGGACATAACAGAGTGGGCATAGAAAAACATCTGGGAGCATTTGGAGATCAGCAAAATGAAAGGAATGATAACGGAAGTAGACTGATAGAGCTTTGCAGCCAACACGACCTCTATATAACAAACACATTCTATAAACATAAAGATTCACAAGTATACACCTGGTATAAATGGAACGATCTAGATACTAAAAGTCAAATTGATTTTATATTAACAAGAAATAACAGAAAGAGAAATATATTAGATGCAAGGGCGGTGCCCAATTTCAGTATAAACACAGATCATAAAGCAGTCGTTACCACAATAAGAACCATCAGAAGAAGAAAACAAAGAGCAGGAAAATACATGCCATGCGAATAAGTAAACTTAAAAATCTTAAAGATGAGGCAGTAAGGGAAAATTATGAGAAAGAATTAACTGAACTCTTTGTAAAATTACCTACAGAAAGAAAAACAGTGGAAGAAGAATGGGAGATGTTCAAATCAAGCATTTTAAATACTGCAAAAATAACTTGCGGAACCACGAAAAAACACACAACACTGATAAAGAAAATAACAAGTTGGTGGAACGCAGAAGTAAAGAAAGCGGTAAAAGAAAAAAAGGAAAAATATAAAAAGTGGTTGAAGAGCAAACAGGAATGTGATCACAGAGAATATAGAATAGCAAGAAGACATGTTAGTAGAATAGTAAAGACGGAAAAACAAAAAGACTGGGAAGAGTATGGAGAAACCCTAAATAAAAACTACAAGGAGGCAACTAGAAACTTCTACAAAAAGATAAGTGCAATGCCAACCAGAGGAGAACCCTTTGACCCAACTGAAATAATTAACAGCGAAAATGGAGAACCTATAAGTGAACAAAAACAGATCCTAATAAGATGGAAGCAGTATTTCGAACAACTTCTCAACATCCCATCAGATGTCACAGGAATTCAAGATACCTACACAGATTTCACCGAAGAACTAGAACCAGACATACTCAAAGTAGAAATTATAGAAGCCATCAGATTAGCCCCATTGAACAAATCACCGGGACAGGATGAAAAACCAAATGAACTAATTAAAGCAGCAAGAGAAGCAGGAACAGCTTGGCTACATAGACTATTCAACCATGTTTGGGTAGAACAACAGACACCACGAGACTGGGGAAACGCCATAATTATCCCAATTTGGAAAAACAAAGGCAGCATAAGAGACTGCACACAATACAGGGGCATTTCACTGTTGAGGCATACTGGGAAAATATTTTGCAAAATTCTTGAAAAAAGATTACCAACTACTTTAGAACCCCAGCTAATCGAAACGCAACTTGGATTTAGGAAAAACAAAGGATGCACATACGCCATTTTTGCTCTTAGACAACGTATAGAAAAATCAATCGAATTCAATGAAACACTCTACTTAGCCTTTGTCGACCAAAAAAAGACATTCGATAGGGTAGATAGAAACAAGCTGTGGGAAATCCTTAAACAATATGGAGTGAGTACACATCTAACAAACCTATGTAGAAGTTTATAGAACAACCGTGAATGCATAATGAGAGCAACTGGAGGACACTTAGAACACTTCACCATAAGATCTGGAGTACGACAAGGTTGTGTCCTGTCCCCTCTCTTGTTCATAACATATAATATATAGACAACATATGTAAAGAAACCAGCCAAGCAGAGACAGCAAGAATACCGCATGACGAGAACACAGAAGAAGAACCATCTGCAACTCTAACCATTAGAGAACTCCTGTTTGCGGACGACCAAGCACTAACAGCAAAATCAGAAGCTGAATTACAAGACCACATGAATAGTCTAAACGAAATGTGTAGGGAACATAACATGAAAATTAGCACAAGCAAAACAGAGGTAATGATTATAACTAAAGAAGAACAAACAGCAACAATTCACCTAAACGAACATCCCTTGAAACAAGTAAAGTGTTTCAAGTACCTAGGAAGTATAATATCATCAAATGGCAGATCAGAAGACGAGATCGAAAATAGGTGCAATAAGGCAAATCAACTCATTGGACAAAGGGCACCAATACTAAAGAACAAACATGTATCAATAACTACTAAGAAAGCACTTTACAACACAATCTTCATACCAACTCTTTGCTACCAATGCCAAACCTGGACAATGACAGAAAAAGAGAAAAGAAAAATCACAACAACAGAAATGAGGTTCCTGAGAAGAATACTCAACGTATCAAGAAGAGATAAGATCAGAAATGAAGAAATGAGGACTAAAGTGGGGGTTAAAGCAGTACTAGATTTTATTAGAAAGCAGCAAGTCAAATGGTTTGGCCATGCAAGTAGGTTACCAGTCAACAGCATGCCACAACAGTAGTATACAATGTGCAATTCGGTTCTCATTTGCCGGATTAATCCGGATTGACCTTGACCTCGGCTGATTTTCACTCCCCCTCGGTCATGTAGTTGGGTGGGGTACGGGGTGATATCTAGGTCATATCTAAGGGCGATAATTCTAAGATTTTATGTTTCTAAGGGCAGATAACTATTGAGTGGGTGTATAAAAATTTTAATTAATTATTAAAAAAATAAAATAAAATAAATAAAAATAAAAATAAATAACGACGGGGTGCGGGGTGGTGGCGAGGGGGTGGGCGCGTGGGGTCCTAGGCGTTTCGGGTTTAAACACTATCAGGTATATAATAATTTTTATTAAATCATGTATAAACAATACAATGCATATTAAAGAAGTAGCGGCATAGTGGAAAATTCTGGAAGGTAGTACCGGGGAGTTATACGTCGGCAAGTGTGCGAAAATCTCCGGCGGGTGTGACGGTGGTCGGTTCATAACAGACGTGGAGGGGGTACATACGGAAAAGTCATTAAGTACGGGGTTGTAAAAACGTGGGTGAATGGTGTGTTAAAATATTTTGAACTGTTAGCGCATTGGTGGTGTGCATTAGTACGAATAGAAGGAATGTGTGCGGTGGGGATAGTAGTGGGTATGGGTTAGTGAAATTAGTTGATAAGGGTGGTTATTAGTGCTATGTAAATGTTCATAGTAGCTTATTCACTAACATAACACGTGTTACAAATGAAACCTTGAAAGCTAAAGATCGTTGATTGTAATGGATATAGTGTAGTATCATTCGGTGGTAAGGGGTGGGTACCTGGTATTAGTCGTCAACCGATGGTCAAGTAGTGATCAAGGGAGGACAGTTTAGGGGAAAGTAGTTGTAATGATATGGTGACGATTAAAGAGTGGTAAATTAGTGGTCAAGCAGTGGTCAACCAGTGGTCAGGTGGTGGTCAAGTGAGAAAATTTTAGGGGAAAAGTAGTTGTAATGATATGGTGATGATTAAAGGATGGTAAATTAGTGGTCAAGCAGTGGTCAAGCACTGGTCAAGTGAGAAAAGTTTAGGGAAAATTGGTCGTAGCGACATGGTGATGATTAAAGGGTGGTAAATTAGTGGTCAAGTAGTGGTCAACCAATGGTCAAGTAGTGGTCAAGTGGTCGCGTGACCACTTAAATTGTAGAGGACGATGTCCCTAAGATTATGGTAGTGGTTAAAGTGATCGATGACGTGGTCAAGTAGCGGTCAACCAGTGGTCAAGTGGTCGAGTGAACACTTAAAAGGTAGAGAAAAGTACGTATATTGAAACGGTGATGGTAAAATGGTCGACGACGTGGTCAAGCAGTGGTCAAGTAGTGCTCAACCAGTGGTCAAGCGATCACGTGAGAAAATCGTAGGGTATGGCACGTGTAGTGAAACAGAGATGGATAAATTAAGTAGTGACGTTGTCAAGTAGTGATCAAGTAGTGGGCAAGTACTGTCAAATGGTCGAGTGACCACTTAAATTGTAAGGGAAAGT
>JACEFZ010020425.1:0-27202 GCA_014155875.1 Cepaea nemoralis
CTCTTCCTCCTCCTCCTCCTCCTCCTTCCTCCTCCCTCCTCCTCCTCCCTCTCCTCGTCCCCTCCTCTCCACTCCTCCTCCTACCCTCTTCCTCTTCCTCTCCTCCTCCCCCCTCTCCCTCCTCCTCCTCCTCCATCCTCCCCTAATCCCCCTCTTCCTTCCCCCTCTTCCTCCTCCCCTTCCTCTTCCCTCCTCCTCTTCCCCTCCCCTCATTCTCCTCCTCCTCCTCCTCCTCCCCCCTCCCCCTCCCTTCTCCCCCCCTCCTCCCTCCTCCTCATGCTTCCTCCCCTCCCCCCTCCTCCTCTCTCCTCCTCCCCCTTTTCCTCCCTCTACCTCTTCCCTCCTCCTCCCTCCCCTCCTTCCCCAATCCCTCTTCCTCCTCCCCATCTTCCCCTCCTCCCCCCTCCTTCTCCCCCCTCCTTCACCCCTTCCTCCTCCTCCTTCTCCCTCCACCTCCTCCTCTCTCCCCCTCCCTCCCCCTCCCTTCCCTCCTCCTCCTCCCCTCCTCCTCCCGTTCTCCCCTCCCTCCTCCCCCCTCCTCCCTTCTCCCTCCTCCTCCTCCCCCTAATCCCTCTTCCTCCTCCTTCCTCCTCCTCCTCCCTCCTCCTCCTTAATTCCTCCTCCTCCTTCCTCCTCCCTCCTCCTCCCTCCTCACCCCCCTTCCTCCTCTCCCTCCCCTCCTTCTCCTCTTTCCCCCTCATCCTCTTAATCCCCCCTCCCCCCTCCTCCTCCCTACTCCCCCCCTCCCTCCCCCCTCTCTCCGCCCTTTTCTTGCTCCCTCCTACTCTCCCTCCTCCACTCTCTTCCTCCTCCCTCCTCCTCCCTCCTCCTACCTCCTCGCCCTCCTCCTTCCGCCTAATCACTCCTCTTCCTTCCTCATTCACCTCCTCCTATCCCTTCTCCTCCTCCTCCTTCTTCCCTCCCTCCTCCTCCTCCTCCTCCCCCCTCCATCCTCCCCTTCTCCTTCCTCCTCCTCCCTCTCCTCCTCATCCCTCCTCCTCCCTTCTCCTCCTCCCTCCTCCTCCTCTCTCCTCCTCCTCCTCCCTCTACCTCCTCCCTCCTCCCTCCTCCTCTCTTCACATTCCATCTCCTCCCTCTACCTCCTCCTCTCTCCTCCCCCCTCCTCCTCATCCCCTCCTCCTCCCTCCTCCCTCCTCTCTTCCTCCTCCTCCCTCTATCTCCTCCCTCCTCCTCCCGTCACATTCCTCCTCCTCCCTCTTCCTCCTCCTCCTCCCCCTCCTCCTCCCTGTTCTTCTCTTCCCTCCTCCTCCTCCTTCTCCTCCTTCTCCCTCCCCCTTCTCCCTCTTCCTCCTCCCACTTCCTCCCTCTTCCTTCTCCCTCCGCCTCCTCCCTCCTCCTACTCTCCTCCTCCTCCACCCTCCTCCTCCTCCCTTCTCCTCCTCCTCCTCCTCCCTCCTCCTCCTGCGTTCTCCTCCTCCCTCCTTCTCCCTCCTCCTCCCTCTTCCTCCTCCACCCTACTCCTCCCTCCTCCTTCCAATCCCTCCTCCTCCCTCCTATTCCTCCCTACTCCTCCTGTCTCCTCCTCCTCCCTCCTCCTCCCTCCTCTTCCCTCCTCACCCTCCCTCTTCCTCCTCCCTCCTCCATTTACCCAAGACAGACAGACAGACAGATAGTCGGGAACGGGATCTTATATGACTACTTATATGATTTAAATGAGATGCTCTCCACCATGGGCTGGGCCGGGTCAGACAGACAGACAGATAGATAGATAGACAGACAGACAGACAGACAGACAGTCGGGAACGGGAACTTATATGACTACTTATATGAATTAAATGAGATGCTCCCCACCAGGAGTTGGGCGATGCCGGGCCGGGTCAAACAGACAGACAGATAGATGGTCGGGAACGGGAACTTATATGAATTAAATGAGATGCTCCCCATCAGGGTCTGGGCGAAGCAGGGCCGGGTCAGACAGACAGACAGACAGACAGATAGACAGATAGATAGTCGGGAACGGGAACGGGAGCTTATATGACTACTTATATGAATTAAATGAATTAAATGAGATGCTCCCCACCAGGGTCTGGGCGAAGCCGGGCCGGGTCAGCTAGTGTATATATATATATATATATATTATATATATATATATATATATATATATATATATATATATATATATATATATATATATATATATATATATATATATATATATATATATATATATATATATATTCATTCATTCATTCATTCATTGGCACCTTGCCGTCTTGACAGACGATAGTTTGTGCTATTAAAAAGGCATAATAACTTTTAACGTATGGCGGTAGCGAGTGTGACTGATAAGGCCAATTTGCGCTGTAAATGTCCGTTCACAGTGGGTGCATGTGAACACGTGGTCATTTACACCATCATGCACCATCTTACGTCTCAAACGCTTGGTGTGTGACTTATCTGCAATAATTTTCTCCTTTGTCTTTATTCCATTTCTGATGTTTGCCCTCCATGCAACACGTTCAGCGGCGACTTGCTCCCATTGTGCATTATCAATGCCTGTATCAATCATGTCCCGCTTACACACATCTTTGTATCGTAGTAGAGGCCGACCCTGTGATCTCTTACCCATCTGTAATTCACCAAAAAAGATATCCTTTGGTATTCTACCATCATCCATCCTCCTAAGATGTCCTATCCATCTAAGTCTACGAAGACTGAGCATGGAATAAACTGTCACACAACCTGATCTTTCCAATACTTCAGTATTTTTGATTTTGTCTTGCCACTTAATACCAAGAATTCTTCGCAGACACCGCATATGAAAGCTGTTTAAATTTTTCTCTTGGTGTGAGTATGTTGTCCAGGTTTCACTGCCATAGAGAAGAGTACTAAGGACACAGGCTTGATAGATGAGGACTTTTGTTTTGGCAGTAAGCTTCCTGTTCTCCAAGACTCTTTTTCTTAACCTGTTCATTGTTGTTGCTGCCTTACCAATCCGGATGTTGATTTCCTGATCTAGGGCTAATTTGCTATTTACCACTAATCCTAGATATGTAAAATGATCTACCATCTCTAGTTCGGCGTCGTCAATAAAGATTGATGGTATCCCATGTGCACATTGTGACATCTGTGTCTTCTTTTTGCTAATTGTTAAACTATAAAATATATATATATATATAATTACGGTCTAGTTGCTTCAGTGATTTCAGCGGAATCCGATGAGTGGATGGTTCCAGTTGCCGGGGTCGTCGCTGGTGTCCTATTGCTTATCTGTCTGGCGACACTGGCCATCTTTCTCGTGAGGTAAGTTAACTGTCAACAGTGCGGTCATACAACACACTACTTTCATGAATGTCATTGCTCTTCGGATTGCCTTGTCATGTCATAAATCATGAACTATGTGTTCCTTGTGTAGCTGAACATGCCACAGCGGCAGGGAGGGACAACATCTGTGGAAATGTAGCGGGTTCAGACCCTACACCGGTCAGTTAGAATACCATGTTGACTTCTCGTCCTTGACTTGGGGACGTAACTTACAAGTACCCCAGAAGAAGAAGCTGGTTCGCTTGATGGCGAGGCAAACTGTAATGGGGAAGGTAATCCACACGCAAACATCACACTGCACACGGCGGTAGTGGCAACTACTTGACGAGGTTGCTTGTGTGTCAGTACGTGCTCACAGCAAGTGAACGCCACAGAAATATCAATATAATTGGTCCACTAGATCACAAACCGACATGTGTCGATGTGAATGACGGTCAGCTGGCCAGGCACATGATGATGATGATCTCCACACATAATGTATATGTTACTCACATACACAACCCATGTAGTGCGACTTCTAGATACATTTCTGATGAGTGATTACCTAGAACTGTTATCAATCAATCAATCAGTTCCCGTCTCCACAATGAAGGTTGGCTTCCGGAACAGAAGAACTCCAGCACTATTTGTCTCTCGCCCTGACTGTACATTCTGTCAGATTGATGTTTGTCCTTCTCTTGATGTTATCTTCCTTCTTGTATCCTTGTCTACCTCTTGCTCGCTTGCCTTAAGCCTTTACCCTACAGTATATTTTTTTATAAGAGTGTTATGTTTTTTAATGTGGCCCAAATATTGAACTTGTCTCTTGACGTGGTTGCCCACTAAGCACATCCATGAACACCATCTTCTTGGGCAGACATCAAATTGCCTGCTTGATTCGGTAACGCAGTGATTGTGAACACGCCAATATTGTCCCTGCTTGTCATCACAGCTACTACTGGAATACGTGGCAGCAACGAGGTCTACTGACTGGTCATAGCTAGACGCCAAGACGGAGTGAAGACTGAAGCCGATTGCCGGGAGAAAAAGCTGGCTTTCCCAAAGTCAGTCACGGTACAGTCTCAATGCTGGGAGATACAGCAGGTGCCCAAACTTCGCCCTCCGAGGGTGTGTTGGCTTCTGGGCAGACACCCGTAGCGATAAGGCAAACATACGATCACAAACGACTCGAATGTTTCCATACACGGCAGGAGAAAGACGACCGGGAGTCCTGATCCTGACGAGACCACCTCCTGAGAGAATCAAGAAGGTAAAGGGGCCGAAACATTCGACGAGGAGGGACAACTTCTGATGATCAGAATCCTCCTGTCGTGTTTGCTCCGCGACGGAGGTTTTACCACCGTAATACTAAAGTTTGGTTGATTCATCAACTCTGCCTGCCTGCAGCTATATTCTCACGATGTCTGGTTTCTGGTGCCGGAGAGGGTTCGCTTTCCGCCAAGATCTGAAACTGTCCACTTGACATCCGAACCTAGCCAATCCGTCTAGACTACTGGCTCTGTCACTCATGACATGGATACAAGCTACTGCGCATTCTTTCCTTTTAGTAATTGCAGTGAATGAATCATCGAGAAACTACGTAGAAATCCGTGAGCTTAACTAGAACACAAATACATGTGACAAAATTGAATCACGGTCAAAGCCTTCATTAGCACAACAATCAGCAAAATACACACACTCACACACACGCACACACACACACACACTCACACACACACACCCACACACACACACACACACACACACCGATACAACAACATGAACATCTCTCCTTGAAAATGTATAAAGTTACTTCTTCTTCTTCTTCTTTCGTTCGCCTGAACTATGTTTATAACTGCAATGTTGTCTCTTGTATGAATCTAACAGTCTTTTTTAGTTCATTCAACGGTCCATAGAGTTTATCTTCCACTGTTGTCTCTCTAGGCCAGAAGATTCGCCTGGATATGTTGTAGTTTGGGCAATCCTGGAGTATGTGCTCTGCTGTCTGCGACGCCAAACCACATGTGCACATGGCTGAGTCACCAATCTTGAATTTTGTATACAAGTGGTTGCGTAATCTATTGTTCTGAGGCGCAGAAGAATGACCTGTTCTGGTCTGTCCATAACGTGGTAGTCGTCTTGAGTAAGGTTTGGTGGCTTTCTGATTGATTTGATCATTCTTTTCTTTTGGTGGTATGTAATAGGTACATCAGGTTGTTCTTCTTTTGCTCCTTCCTTAGCCAATCGATCAGCTCTGTCGTTTCCGGGTACTCCACAGTGGGATGGTATCCACTGTATGGTGATCTTATGCTGACTGCTAAGTTCAGAAAGTAGTGTCCTCAGAACTGGCAATTTCCCAGACAGGAGCGCCTCTATTACGGATTTTGCATCTGTCAATATCACTGCAGGTTGTGTACCATGGCTGGTATTTTGTAATTTCTCTGTGGCTATCTTGATTGCCTCAATTTCAGCATCATAGTTATGGCAGTACTTTCCTGTTGGAATTCTGGCCGTGTCTCTAGTATTATTTGGGTATTCTATGTACACTTTCGCTCCTCCATTTCGAACAGCATTTTGTGCTGACCCATCTGTGTAGACTCGGATCCAGAGGTCCTGTGGGTATTCATCATCAAGGAAGCTGAGAGTGGCTGTTCTGCGCTGTACACTGTTCTGTTCTTACTTGTCCAATATTCCTCTCACTTTTGACTGGATCTGTAGCGATATTCTATGTTCATCTTTCCACGGGGTTCGCTCTGGAATAGTTGTCAGGGGGATACCAACTGTGGGAAGATCGGTGGTTTCTCTGAAGAGTCGTTTGGCCTGATGGATAAAACTACTTCTTTTCAACCGCCCCATAGCTAAGTTTTCAAATCGGTTCTTCACAGGGTGGCCTGGCAAGCTGAGAAACGTTTCTGCTTGTATTAGTGTTTTTGTATCTCTGCGTTCTCTTAAAGCTTGTGTCCTCCCCATATAAAGTTACTAATATGTTTTCTGGTTATGGACTGGACACGTGTTTAGTTGAATACCGCGTGTGTTGTTACAACAAATTGACTAGATCAGAAATGGGGCTTTAATGTGCACTTTATGTGTTTCGACTTGCACTTTACAACGGCGTGCATTTTCACATGTTTTCTTTTATTAAAACTATTAATTTAGTCATTGTCTTCATTGTTTGGTCTTAGTGCTGGCCGGTCTCCCTGGCGAAGGAGTTAAGAACGCTGTGTATACTCACGTAGGAAACACAGCTGCGCGAGATTCAGCAGCGGATCGCTTCGCGTTGGTTTCTTACGGCGGTATGTGAGCCGGGCTTTCAGACAGCAATGGCAAACCACTGAATGTAAAACTTGCCAAGACATCAACAGCAGTTGAAAATTGCTGGCGTTGACTGCAATGTCCTGTAAATAGGATGTGCAAAAAATAAAAAAAATTCTGGCATTGAAAGTTACATTTTTGCCGCAGATTCTGCGACTGTTTTCCATCAGATATTAACAAGTTTAAATTGTTCAAATACAGGAGACGTCGCCTCGCTCGAGGAGATCAGGTGATACAATTCAAGGGTAAGACAGAAGAGGCAATATACGAAACAATGAAAGACAGCAACGAGCACGTTAATGGTGCGGGTGTGGAGAGAGCAAGTCCACACAACAAGGCACGAATAGGCTCTAAGACCCTGGGTGAGCAAACTGCCACCATTCTCATCTCATCTCATCTCATCTCTTCTAAGCTCACCTCACATCACCTCACCCCACCTCATCTCATCTCGTTTCTCTTGCACATTACGGTGTGGAGGTGAAGTATAAGCAGCGGAACAGTGCCCGTTTATGGGCTTCATATATTATTCCCTCTGTTCATCGTTTACATGGTCGGCCTCTTCTTCTGGTTCCATTTTGCTTTGTACATCATTGCTTGTTGTGGTATACTGTTAGTTGGTAGCCTAGTCACATGACCAAACCATTTAACTTGCTCTTTTCTAATGAAATCTAGCGCTGCTATAACCCACACCTTATACCTCACTTCTTCATTTCAGATTTTCTCTCTTTGCGATACATTGCGTATTCTTTTCAGGAATCTCATTTCCGTTGTTGTAATTTGTCTTTTCTCTTGTTCTGTCATTGTCCAGGTTTGACATTGGTGGCATAGAGATTAGTAGGGAGCTTGTGTTGTATAATGTGGTTTAGTATCTACTGATACATGTTTATTCTTTAGTATTGGTGTCATTTGTCCAATGAGTTGGTTTACTTTAGCTATCATTACTTTACTATTAGCCATCATTAACCGTGATTTTTTATTTGTTTTTTGTTTGTTTTAAATGTATATTCCCTTAGTAAATTTAAACACAGAAGCTGTAAATAATGTGTTTCATTATTTATTGCCTGGCATATTTCGCTGCATCTCGTCAGGTACATACTGCAGAGGTTTATATCATTTTTCGAATATGGAGCATCTGTTATCCGCTCGCTGATTTGAAATTTAAAATGAACAAAGGGAAAAAACAGCGTTTTTTATACTGTATTCAGCGAACGATAAACATTTACTTAAATATAGTGAGGCATTGGCGATTAGGCGATTCTAGGAAGTTTATGCAAACAGAAGGATTTTGTATTAAATTATTATTATGATTATTATTATTATTATTATTATTATTATTATTATTATTATTATTATTATTATTTTCCCCTTCCTCTCCATCCCACTCTTCTCCTTCATCCTTCTTCTCTTCTCCCCCCTTTCCATGTCTCTCTTCCTCTTCTTCCGTCTTATCTTTGTCTTCCTCCTTGTCTCCCCCTTCCTTCTGACGTATCTTTGTCTTCCATCCAATCTTCCTCTTCTGCAAGTACTTACACTGGAGCATATGTTGTTATCATGACGCCCAGTTCTCTCGTCTGTCTGTCCATCTCTCTGTCTGTCTCTTGTTCTTTTTCTCTCAATTTATTTTTATCTTTGTCTCTGTCTGTCTGTCTGTCTCTCTCTCTCTCTCTCTCTCTCTCTCTCTCATCTCTCTCTCTCTCTCTCTCTCTCTCTCTCTCTCTCTCTCTCTCTCTCTCTTTTTTTTTCTCTCTCTCCCCTCTCATTCTTTCTTCCCCTCTCTTGTATTTTCCTCTCTCTTTTCCTCTCCCTCTCTCCCCCTCTCTCTCACACTATTTCTCTCTCTCTCTATCACACCTGCTACTGCAATGCATCATACTATTTGCTGTCCAACTGTTTCAGTTTTCCACAAACACTTCTCTGTCCAACAAGCAAATAACCAATAAGCACATGCACCATTAACATCTGTATTAGCGCCCAAACAGACAGAAGTGCAGCGGTCACCAGACAACAGGCCAGCAGCGGACTGGGATGCAGTGTACAACAACATGGAGGTAGTCCCCAGCCCCACCAGGGTGTCTCTGGCCGAGCTGCCACACTTCCTCAAGTCCCAGGACCGGAGGCTGTTTGAGGCACAGTTCCATGTGAGATGTTTGTTTAACAGCTCTGATTGTTTCGTCTACATCAGTAGTTCTCAACCTTTTTTGGACCATGAACCCCCCCCCCCCTTTACCATATGTTCAGGACGTCATCTCCCCCCCCCCCCCCTTTTCGAATTTCCTCCCTATTAATCCCCCCCCCCACCCTTACACAGTATACATAAACATGGAAGCTAAATTTAATAACACCTACTATAACAAGTCTAGACGTCTACATAAAACGTGATTTGCGGGTTTACTTACGTTATAAAATGAATTTCATTAGGGCGAAAAGTACAGAACCGTAAAATTTTGAGGAGAAAACAATATCAAGTAACTAATTCTTGTATTAATGCGATCTTGAAATTCCCCACCGGTTGAGAACCACTGGTCTAAATGATAAGTTCAAGGCAGCCGCATCAATAGAGGCGGACCTTCAACACAGAGATGAGAACCGCTCAACAACACAAACTTCCTGCCAATTATATGCTACCAAATGCCAAACCTGGATAATGACAGAAAAGATAAGAGAAAAATCACAACAGAAATGACATTCCTGACAAGAATATTAAATGTATCAAGTAAAATGAAAATCAGAAATGAAGAAATCAGGACTAAAGTGGGGTTAATAGCTGCACTAGATTTTATCAGAGGACAGCAAGATAAGCAGATGGAAGCAGAGGAAGAGGCTGACCACGTAAACAATGGACAAAGGAATTATCGAGTCCATGGGGATATCAAATCAAATCAAATCAAATCAACTTTATTAGGGTCACAAATTGGGCTCGCAGGCCCGTCTTACATTCGGCCCTTCCAATCACTCGTCTTTCGTTCATCAAGAGCATTATACATTTGCATAGGAAGAAAAATAAACATTGTGAAATGAATGTTGTAAACATAAAAAAGGCTAATTACCATGGTATGAAGCCCATCTCCCACCTATCCATACATCACCCCACCCACACAACACCCCCACCTACCCACACACATGCACACCAAGGGACACATACACACCCCCACCTACCGACACACACGCACACCAAGGGACACATACATACCCCACCAACCGACCCATCCCCCTCCCGCACATCCCCCACCCACATACACTGCCCTCACCTGATCCCCCAACCAAAACACACTCGCCACCCACAAACATTCCCCCACCAACCCACACATCCCACGCCCATCCACATTCTACCCCACACATCCTCTCCCCACCCACACCTCAAACCACCCTTCCCCCAGCCACATCTCCGTCGACAACATATTCCCCACCCACACACACAATCCCCCACCAACCCACACATCGCACATCCACTCACACATCCCCAAACCATACACACACATCCCCACCAACTGACATGTCCCTACCCCCCCCCCCCCACACACACACACATCTCCCTAACCACCCATACATCCCTCAATCCACTCACACACACACCACCACCCACACATACAACTTCCACCCACCCACACATGCCTTAACCTAATCCCCCACCACACAATCCCCCACCCGCACATCACATACACCCCCTACCACGCACTATTCCCAACCCACGCACCACACACACACATATCCCTCACCAACACATCCCCACTTACACACCACACACATATCCCCCACCCAGATACCACAAAATATTCCCAACCACACACACACAGATACCCTTACCCATCCCACATCCCACATACCCGCACTCACACACCACAAAAAGCCCCCACCCACACACCTCACCCACATAATATCACCAACCAACACACCACACACCTCTCCCCACCCACACACGCATTCCCTACCCGTCCACCAACACACACTCACTCACACATCCTCCACTACGCACCCACACACCCCCACCAACCCACTCCCAACCATACATCTCTCGATCACAATACCCCTACCCCCACACACATCCTCCACCCACTCACACATCCCACCCCGACACATACAACTCCCTCACCCACCTACACATCCCTAAGCCACTCACACACCCCCACCCACACATTCCCCATCCACATACACACATCTCCCACCCACACTCCCTCACATACTTCCCCCAACCACCACAATCCCCTGCTCACCCACACATATACCCCACCCATACGCACATTCCCCACACCCATCACACACATCCCCCACACCACACACTATCCTCCACCCATACCACCACAAACATACCCTCCACCCACACATCATTCACACATCCCCCACCAACACACCGCACACACATCTCAAACCCACACACCATACACTTCTCCCCACCCGCCCTTCCATCCCAAATCCACCCAACACAATCCCCTACCCACACAACCCCGCCTCCCACACATACTTCCTCAAACCATCCACACATCTCCACCCACATAAACACACATCCCCTGCATCCGTCCCATACACATATCCTCCACCCGTACACACATCCCCTACACCCATTCCAACACCCGTACTTTCACCCCCACACATCCATCCACACATCCCACCAACACCCATAAATACCACTACCCACCAAAACCCACACACCCCAACCTGAAGTGCAATAAGCAGGCACTCTCCCGCTGTTATATACTTCACCTCGACACCGCAAGTTACAAGAGGAACAAGATGAGATGATGACATGAATAAATAAATGATAGATAATAAATCAACATCAGATAATACATTAATGACAGATAAAATGTTATCGACTGATAATAAATTAGTGACAGATAATAAATTAATGACATAAATAAATCAATGACATATAATAAATTGCCAATGAATTATCACGTGTTGTCGTATAACATTTCTCGTGGATATATGGTGCGAGTACATTGATAGATCATGTTTGACACATCTCACGGACATCTTTATTTCTGCTCTCAGGAAATACCGGCCAATGAATCAGCGACGACTACCGTCGGGACAAGTCCAGAGAACAGGGGGAAGAACCGATACAAGAACATCTGCACGTGTAAGAGTCCAGAATGCTCATCTCATAATGGCTATGTCTGTACCCAGGTGTAAGGTTCCAGTAGCGGTCTTGCATCGCCCGCTGCGATTTGATTTTGGACAGGGGAAGTAGAACCGATCTCTGGGGCTAAGGGCTTGCGAACGCGGTTTGTGAGCCCGTATACCCGGGTTCGAAACACAGCGGCGCTGGTTTTTTCGAAAAAGGTATAGGGGCCGGTCGTTCAGAAAGCAATGGCAAACTACTGAACGTAACACCTGCCTAGTACATCAACAGCAGCTGAAAATGCTGGTGTTGACTGCAACGTCCCGTAAGGGATACGCAACAAAATTTAGAATTTAGAATTAGAGATCTGCAGCATACATCCCGCGGTACTCCGTCAGGAGGAGAGTGCCTGCACCAGCCTGAGTCCCATAAATGCTACCTCTTGCTAGAGCTCGGATGACTTGATTGTCCACGTGTCCAGCTGACCAGTTCGGTCTAAGTCTTTCACAGCATTTTCTACCAACCATCCATATATCCACCCACGTATCCATCTATCCACCAATGTATCCATCTACCCACCCACGTATCCATCTATCCACCAATGTACCCATCCATCCACCCATCCGCCCACCCATCCTATCACTATCCGTATGCAGTACAGCCCGGCAAAAACTGGACCTAACATTTGACCGTGGTCGTCAGCGCTAGCGTCTGCCTGTCGGTGTGGTGGTCCTGTGTTAGCATCTCGTACCTCTGTTCGCATCTTTGTTCCCATCAGTGTGTGTGTGTGAGAGAGAGAGAGAGAGAGAGAGAGAGAGAGAGAGAGAGAGAGAGAGAGAGACTTGAGCGCGCGCATGTCATCTAACATGCTACTCCATATATTTTGTGTATTCTCATTTTCATATTATCATTTCGAATGCCACTTGATTTTAACATGCATATAATGAACACACTGTAGAGTGAGTGAGAGAGTTAGTGAGTGTGAGTGAGAGAAAGTGAATGAGTGTGAGAGAGTGTGTATGTCTAAAGTCTAAAGAGAGAGAGAGAGAGAGAGAGAGAGAGAGAGAGAGAGAGAGAGAGAGAGAGAGAGAGAGAGAGAGAGAGAACGAACAACGAACAACGAACGAACAAACTTTATTTTCAAAGGGTTAAGAATTGGGCACGCAGGCCCGTCTAACATTCTGCCCTTCTATCACTCTCTTTCATACATTATTTCATTCACACATCATTCAAGGCTAACAGAGAACAGCAACAATATAAAAGATATGCATTATAAAGGCATGGGCAAAATGCGAACATCAAAACTACACGACACAGTAAAATTAGATAATGGTCTGACACTTGTTATTAGCCATGCGGAATATACTGGCCTATCAAAAGGGGACTGGCTGTTATACTAGGGTTTTGTTATTATTATTATCTCTATTATTAAGGGGGAAGATAATCCGTACTGAGATAGTGTTCGAGTAATTTGCGATTATATGAATAGGGATTGGTGATGTCTTTGATTTCTTGTGGAAGATTGTTCCACAGCTGAGCTGCAGAGTACGTAAAGCTTGTTTTGTATAAGTCAATCCTAGGCTTCGGAATGTGTAATATATTTAAACGTTTACTGTGTCTAGCATTATATTTAAACAATGGCCAAAGGTAATTTGGGGCATTCCGATGCAGGATTTTGTGAATTAGTTTAGCTTTGAGAGAGAGAGAGAGAGAGAGAGAGAGAGAGAGAGAGAGAGAGAGAGAGAGAGAGAGAGAGAGAGAGAGAGAGAGAGAGAGAGAGAGAGAGAGAGAGAGAGAGAGAGTTGAGTTGCATCACTAATTTTTACGTAACAAAATGTATATGTACAATTTTTCTCAATTATCTTTACAATTTTGCGAGAATTCTCACGACAATCGTCACTGTATGTGTGTGTAAAGTGTGGGAGTTTGTTCATAATAGTAGGTTGGGAGATGGTGAAGGATATGTGTGTGTGTGTGTGTGTGTGTGTGTGGGTGGATTCATGGTATGTGTGGTGGGCTCAGGATGTGTGGGTGGGCGGGGTGGGATTGTGCGTGTGGGTGCGAGATTTGTGTGTGGGTACGGGCGGGATGTATGGGTTGGTGGGGAGATGTGTGTGTGGGTGGGAATGTGTGTTTGGATGCGTGGTTGGGGTGTGTGAGTGTGGATGGGTAGATGGGAGATGTATATGTCGATGAGTGGGTTAGGGATGTGTGGGTGTTAGTGGTTGAGGGATAAGTACGTGTGTGGAGGGATGTGTGAGGGGGATGAGTGTATGGGTGGGGGATGTGTGTGTGGGTTGTGTGTGCGTGGGTGGGAGTTGTGTGTTTGTGAATAGGGGATGTTTTGGTGGGTGTGGATGTGAGTGAGGGATGTGTGTATGGGTGGGGAGATGTGTGTGGGTGGGTGGGGATGTGTGTGTATATGGGTAGGGGTGTGTGGTTAAGGCATGTGTGGTTAAGGGATGTTTGGTTGGGGGATGGGTGGGTGGAGGATGTTTGGGTGGGTAGAGGATATGTGGGTGGGTGAGTGTGTGTAGGGTAGGAGATGGTGGGGGATGTTTGTATGTGTAGGTTCAGGATCTGTGAGTGGGCTGGGGGAGATCTGAGATTATGTGGGTGTGTGTGTGTGTGTTTGTGTGGGTGCGGGGATGTGTTGTTGAGGGATATGTGTTTGGCTGGGTGGTTTGAGGTGTGTGGGTGGAGGAGGATATGTGGGTGTGTGATTGTTTGTGGGTAATGGGACGGGTGGAGGATATGTGAGTGGGTGGGGAGATGTGTGTAGGTGGGTGGATCTGTGTGGGTGGGGGATGTGTGGGTTGGGGAATGTATGTGTGCTTGGGGTGTGGGTGGATAGGATGTGTGGTGGGTGGGAGGTGTGTGTGGGTGGGGAGATATGAAGGTGTGGGGATGTGGTGGATGGGTGGAGGAATGAATGTGTATCTTGTTGTGTGTATGGTTGGGTGGGGGAAGTGGGGTGAATGGGGATGTGTGGGTGGGCGGTGGATGTGTCTCATAACATGGTAATATGCATTGTTTATGTTTACAAAATTCATTTGACAATGTTTTTTCCTATGCACTATTGATGAACGACAGATGAGTGATTGGAAGGGCCGAATGTAAGATTGGCTTGCGTGCCCAATTTGTTACCTTTTGAAAATAAAGTCCGTTCGTTCGTTCGTTCGTTCTCCGTCCAGCACTTCTAGTCTCATTGACTTGGTTTCTAAATCACCCCATCTACATGGGTACCGGCAAATATTTTGGAAAATAAAGGCGGCCGCCGAAATATTGACCACTTCCCCCATGGAGTGTAGGTTGGTATAAAAAAAATGTGGAGCTAGCGTCATATACCCAATACTTATGGAAGGCAAGGGGTCGAATCCTCGAGGAGGTCACTACTGCCTGACATCGCCTTCATATTTGTGCCCGGACATGCGGTTGTCAGAGGTACCCAAATAACAAAAGAGGCTTGCTTGTCGGCTTCCTCTTCTTCTCTTCCTCCATTTACCTCAATGAAGTGTTCCGGAGGTCTGAAAATCTTTTATGCGCTCTTTCTAATGCTGTCTGTAAGTTGGTATCCATTTCTGTAATGCTGTTAATGATACCATCATTTCACCATTTACGTGGTCTGCCCCTTGCTCTGTATCCATTATGTTTTTGTTTTTTTTATGTGACTCTTTGTGACAGGTGATACCAGGGCATTCTTGTGAGGTGAATAAACCATGTAATCGCCTTTACTTTAATGAAGTGCATGACTGGTTTCAGACCTAGTCTTATAATTTGTTCATTCCTAATTCTATCTCTTACGGTTACCCCAGCAGCTACACTAAGGCGTGGAGAGAATGGTGGTGCATGGAGTGGCCAAGAGGATGTGGCCGACACTCAAAACTCAGATG
Organism: Cepaea nemoralis; assembly: GCA_014155875.1. Lineage (NCBI taxonomy): Eukaryota > Metazoa > Mollusca > Gastropoda > Stylommatophora > Helicidae > Cepaea > Cepaea nemoralis. The sequence goes on from JACEFZ010020425.1 coordinate 15,529, forward strand.
ATATGTCAGAGGGACACATAATCAGACTGTTACTGGTACCATTAGCAGTGGGACTCTTCACTGGCTGTTGGAGATGAGGACGGAGCACGCATGAGAATGTCCGGAGTGCTGTGATGTCGATTCTTGGTTCAAGTGAACTTAAGGATACAAACGACGGATTTGACTGGGAATCTATGCCCAGACTGCAAGAACAGTAGATCACACAGAGAGTGCTGATGATATTTACGACAGTGAAGACCATAAATAGGATGATAATGATGATTGTTATGGTGGTAATGATGATGATTATGATGATGTAAATAGTAATGGTAGTGATAGTAATGGTGACGATAATGATAATATAATTGTGAGAAAACACGTGATATTAAACAAGATCAAAGAGCACACCTGGCTTTCATGTTTACAGATGACCACTCAAGAGTACGCCTGTTGGCTAACCCAGGAAAGAACCTCGGCGACTACATCAACGCTTCATTTGTGCAGGTAGATTTCTTTCCAATTGTGGGGTTAAACCTACGACAAGTGTCAAATAATGCATGATAACTATACTTTAAAATTTGGAACGTGTCAAATAGGGCAGGCTTATCGGCGATTTACCCCATGAAAGGTGTCAAATAAGGCATGCTAGCCTATTGTTTAACTTATGGAATGTGTCAAATATGACATGCTAATTTATGATATAACTTATGAAAGTTGTCAATTATGGCATGCTAATTTATGATTTAATTTATGACAGGAGTCAAATATGGCATGCTAATTTATGATTTGCCGGTCTCTCTGGTCGAGGGGTTACAACCTTTCTCCGTAATCCCGTTTATCACGCAGAGTCTCGTAGCGGGGCGAGAGCTGGAGGCGGTTCGACCCCCGCTGGTGACTTGCGGGATAACTGAACCGGCCGCTCAGAAATCAATGGCAAACTACTGAGCGTAATCTTGCCAAGAAATCAACAGACAGCTGAAAGATGCTGCTGTTGACAGCGATGTCCTGTAAAGGGATATGCGAATTTAAAAAAAAAAAAAATTATGATTTAACATATAAAAGCTGTTACATACTGTGACAAGATCGCCTTGGGTAGTGAGAGTTAACCACCCCCGAGGTGTCTCTAGCACTCCCGTGTATTCTGACCCCAGGGGTTGGACAGGTAGATACACTGTTTACTCTGTGGTTGACCTCGTATTAGTTAAATATGTCTACAAGCCCTCCAGATTCTAGACCCCCACTAACTACCTACTCCCTTGGAACAATGAAAACTGAGGCATCGTCCGAGACCACACTCAATAATTATACAAAGAGTAAGTCAACATACACAAAGTTTATTCTACCCTTGAGAATATAGAACTGAAATGAACATCCTGATAGAATATTCTATTTACACAAATAGAGGCTAGAGTAGAGACAGAATCAGAGATATGGTTACATCATCATAAGGCTGAGAAGTAGATTGGATGCAGGTGTCCCGTCCAGTCGGTCAGCCACTCACCCGGCTTCCTTCCAGTGAGATGACTAGAACTTTGGAGACCACTCCATCCCCAGAGCTTGGATCGACAACAATAGAGTCACTGCTGGACCTCACTCAACTGGACGAACTGCAACTTCATCAATTCCTAATGAGTCACTGCTAAGTTAATAAACAGTTCTCTGTAAACAGCCTAGCTGGGAGACAATCCTCCTGGACTTGACCCCAGTTACTCTTGAGTTCAATGAATGTCTGTAGCCAATGACCAATCTAATGGTCCCTCATTAGTATCAAGTACCCCTGGTTGGGTAATAGCTAATGACCAATCTAATGGTCCCTAAGTCTCAGTACATTACCCCTGGTTGGGTAATAAGCCACTGACCAATCTAATGGTCCCTAAATCACAGTACATTACCCCTGGTTGGGTAATCAGATAGTTCTGCTGATACGACCTAGAGTCCTAAGAGAAAACACAGTTCAAGGTCTTCATACTCCATAAGTACAACCTTAGAATCACACATCTATTCCATATGGAGACAACACTGTTCAGTCTGGACAATAATTAGTTGTCCGTTACCCCTTATAACACTTGACATTAGTCTCTATACGTAAGCAGGTGTAGGTCTCAACATGACCTGCCACTAAAGCTGCCGTAGGAACAGTACACGTTTATAGATTAATCTTTCCGACGTTTAGGCGGAACCACAATAGAATATGTACAGTCTAGTGTCTCATATCATTGAGCATGATTGCTCAGGTGGCTGACCTTCTCCTTGCTGAAATAGAGTATCTTCAAAGTCAGAAAAACCACACAAATCATCACATACCACATGTGCACTTTCAGGGCACCGAAATCACTTGATGATAACCTTCACTCATGATGATGCACCCTGTCACATGGTGTGGTTTAGTCAGGCGAGGTAAGTAAAGGATTCTACCCTTCACTGTGGTACACGAAGTGGTTTCAGGTAGACAACAAGTGTAGTCGACCGGTTCCTCACCAGGCAACTCCTGAAAGGAAGAGCGATCGGTGAGAGTATTCTGGCCCAAACATTGGTCCACATGCATCCTACCACTGACTACTCAACCCTCAGTCATGCTACTTAGTTATGCGAATAACTAAAGCATTATCTCTATATTGAGAGTAGTAAAGAATGGGTTTCTGTCAATGTCAGCTGGCCCCAAAGAACAGCCCGTCAAATAGAGTAAGTAATCAGAATGACGAGTCTGATCGTATGTCTGACCTATCCCTAATCATCTACCAGTTGTCGCTAACGTCGCTAGTTAGAGTAATCAGTTATAGTTTTAAAATTAACAGAACTAAAGGTGAAGAGTCCCTGGACTCGTTCCTTACATTGGACATGTTCAATAATAAACATAATACTGATCACTGTACCATCCCTCGGGATATAGGGATAACACATGATCACATCAAGTATTTACACCCACCATTCTGCTGGTGGGACCTCCTGCCCACCTTATAGCAAAACTCTTCTTAACAGACTCTTCCCTGGAGTCAAGAAGCCTTCTTGGTAAAACATGTTCCCCACATGTTCCAAGGGTTATGTTCCAGCTCTGGCCTTCCAAGTGGATTAGCCTTGGCCTGGACCGAACTTCATAGCTGGCCTGGTCTGCCAGCACCATACTTTCATAACTTGCTTTCCAAATCCCCCATATCCCATATGTCCCCGTGTCTCATGCAACCTCTGTTTTTCCTTCCATACTTCTAGCACATCAGCACTCACTCGCACATGTGCAAGCATGAAAGAACAGGAAAGCAAAGACAAGAATTAAGAACGCATATTGACATCGTGACGGTATGCATTGTTATCACGCGTCGAACCACTCGGCGTTCGGTATAGCTCCAAGGAGGATCACATGACCTAATATATATATACAGAATCACACATCATATATATATATATATATATATATATATATATATATATATATATATATATATATATATATATATATATATATATATATATATATATATATATATATATATATATCATCCAGGAAGACTTACCTTCTCACAGAATTCCAGTGTCCCACACAATGAATTCACTATTACATTATTACACAATAGTTACATCATTCACTATGGTAAAGCACTAAGTTCTCTCTTTACTTAGCAGCTACGCACACCACTGTCTGAATCTCCACCTACCAACTCACCTTGCTATCTAACAGTTACTTCTAGCTTCAGCTACTGACTGACATAAGTCTAGGTTCATATCATGCACTATTACCTATGTCCTATTATAAAAAAGCAACATAGTATATGCAACGATTGGCCACACATGGTAAATACCAGTTGAACACAAATCGCCAACATCACAGGCCTACATTTCAAGCCGGTAACTCACTACACACGCTTGTCAACAAACGCAACACACGGTCTAGTTGTCAGCGACGTTATCGATCGGTTTCTCATTAGTAATGCAAAGACACCCGCATATTTAATGAGGTTTGAACGATTGCGTTTTGTGAACAATTACAAAGTTAAATTAATTAACCAAGTAGATACCTGAATATGTAGAACCAGCCTCCAGTCAGCTACCAGAACTGTTCAAGGGCACATATGCTGCAATGTGTTAACAGTCAGCTGCAACTTGTTTGATATGAGACGCTATACAAATGGCTTAACAGAGCCATGAGTCTTCTCCCCGGGAGTGTCAGAAAGTGAATGCCTATTCTAGCCGCATTTCCCCAACGTGCAAACTCATGCGCCCGAGGAGCGAGTGCTCCTTGGGAAAAGTCAACTTCTCGGACAACATTCATTCCCCGCCTAGAATTGCTAGATCTCTCTGCAGGAGAAGTTAGTGGTGCACCCGATTACACGGGTCACTCAAATTCATGTTCTAGACGGTAAATTCCCATCGGCTTCCTTCAGTCTATTTATAACTCGGAAAGTCCCCGATGACGTGCCAAAATAGTGCGGGATTCCGACGACAACAGACATATGATCGCCGTTTCGTCACACATACAACATGCTAATTTATGATTTAATATATGGAAGATGTCAAATATGGCATGCTAATTTATGATATAACATATGAACGCTTTCCCATACATTAAAAAAAACGTTATTTGCATATCCTTTACTGTACGTTGCATTCAATACTAGTATTTATTTATTTATTTATTTATTTTTTGCCGTTGTGATCTCTTGGCAAGCTTACGTTCAGTAGTTTGGCATTGCTTTCTGAACTACCGGCACCAATAACATTTCAGTAAAAACCAACGCAATGTCGTCTGCTGACACATCGCGCTTCGAACGCGGGTATGCGGGATTACGAATAGTGTTCGTGGCACCTTCGCAATGGAGCCGGCTTTCACATTTTAGTTGCATGTCCTTCATAGGACGTAGCAGTCAATGCCAGCATTTTGGCTGTTCATGATTCCTGAACAAATTTTACATTCAGTAGTTTGCCAATGCTTTCTGAACGACCGGCTCCTATACCTTTTTTCGAAAATACCAGCACCGCTGTGTTTCGAACCCGGGTATACGGCCTCACAAACCGCGCTCGCAAGCACTTAGCCACGGAGACCGGCGGCTTTCACATACGGCATGCTAATTTATGATTTAACATATGGAAGGTGTCAAATAAGGCATGTTTATCGGCGATTTATCCCATGGAAGGTGTCAAATAAGGCATGTTTATCGGAGATTTATCCCATGGAAGATGTCAAATAAGGAATGCTAACCTATTGTTTAACTTATTAAATGTGCTAATTTATGATTTAACATATGAAAGGTGTCAAATATGACATACTAATTGATTATTTACCATATGGACGGCGTCAGAGCATATTAAATTGTTGTTGTTGTTGGTTTTGTTATTGTTGCTGAGGGTACTGTTGTTATTGTAGTGTGAATCGTCTGGAGAACTGTGTTTTAACTCTTAAGTTCCCCGGTGTTCACGTGGCTTGTGTCTATTGGAGTCAGATGAATGAAGAGTGTTTCTTCCCAACCCAGCGCAGACTTATTATCTTCACAAGGGCAGTCTGTGCTAGAGAGCCCTTTCCCCCTCTTCATGCTTGGAAACTGCTAGGAGTGCACGACCAGCATGAGAACTTGACACCTATGGAGAATCTTGTCAGGATGTGTCCTGGTCGTACATCAACACGGCGCATGGGAACTAGCTGGGGTTAGAGGTAGGACACATTGTAGGCCTGGCATTGTCTACAGACTCCACCCGAATGCCCAGAGCGAATCTTAGAACCGATCAGTGTGTGCATGTAAACAAACACTACAGCACTTCGCGTACAACTTATGCTGTACAACGCATGGAGTACATCTCATGGTGTTCATCTCATGGTGTACAACTCACGCTTTACAATGCACGCTGTGCAATGCATGCTGTACAACTCATGGTATACAACTAATGGTGCACAACTCATGGTGCACAACTCATGGTGCACAACGTTTAAGAACAACATTTCTCAAGTTGTCTATAATCATGATGACTCTCAACATTACTTCGTGTCTGTGCTCTGTATCTGTCTGTGTTCTGTCTATGTTCTGTCTGTGTTCTGTCTATGTTATGTCTGTGTTCTGTCTATGTTCTATCTGTGTTCTATCTGTATCCTGATTGTGCTCTGTCTGGGTTCTGTCTGTGTGCTGACTGTGTTCAGTCTGTGTTCTTTCTGTGTTTTGTCTGTGGTATGTCTGTGTTCTGTCTGTGATCTTTCTGTGTTTTGTCTGTGTTATGTCTGTGTTGTTACTGTACATGTTTCTGTGCCACATACTATCTCCGCACTGTCAGTTTCAGATATGTATAACATCAAATGATGGAGAGATTGTTAGTTCTCTGTTGTGTCTGTGTTAGATTAGGACATTGTTTAATATGTGCCACCTTCACTGACTCCTGTGTTCCTGTTGCAGGGTTATCGGAGTGACGAGAGATTTATTGCTGCACAAGGTAACTTTCAGTGTGTGCTTAATACCTGGTTATGCTCTCGTTTAGTTAGCAAGATCGTCGAGGATTTCATATGTTGGTGTGCTCTACTGTGAACGTTTGCAGGAAACATCAAGACAATTAATCACCGCTACAGACAGACAGACAGACAGACAGACAGACAGACAGACAGACAGACAGACAGACAGACAGACAGACAGACAGACGGACGGACGGACGGACGGACGGACGGAGAGACAGACAGACAGACAGACAGACAGACAGACAGGCAGGCAGGCAGGCAGGCAGGCAGGCAGGCAGACAGACAGACAGGCAGGCAGACTGACAGGCAGACTGACAGGCAGACAGACAGGCAGGCAGGCAGGCAGGCAGGCAGGCAGGCAGGTTGCTGTCTGTCGATGACATTCTCCAAGATAGACTGCTTATATTGTGCGTTAAGGCTACCAAACACTTGATCCACAATGGACAGTTGATGGGCACCTAAGATCATTATTTTAGAGTGCATAACTCAGTTGTCTGTGGAGGGTTATTCAGTGTGTCCTTCTGGAATAAACTTTGTCTTCTGCTCCCGTGGGTCTGTCTTTGTCTATTCGTCTCATCATCTGCTAGTCTTCAGTGTGAGCGAGCCTTGCTGTTGTTGCCTACAGTTTTCTCATTGAAGTTATGACATCTTTAGATCAAAACACGGGGGCTCGTCCGAGATTAGACTACTGCATCACATGCTATGTTCTATGAGATAGATTAGACAATACTGTATCACATGCTATGTTAAGTTCTATGAGCTAGATTAAACAGTACTGTATCACATGCTATGTTCAGTTCTATGATATAGATTAGACAGTACTGTAACACACGCTAGATAAAGCACTACCAAATGGATTAAACAGTACTGTATCACGTGCTAGAGTAATTATATAATACAGATATACAGATTAGACAGTACTGTATCGCATGCTAAATTAAGTACTATAAGATAGATTGGGCACTACTGTGTCACATGCTAGATTAAGAAATATAAATGGATGCACGGTTACCTTCTCTCAAAGTGACCTATCTTCCCCAGGTCCAACAAAGGTCATTCTGGAAGACTTCATACGGATGTTGTGGGAGCAGCGGGTGGACAAAGTCGTCATGTTGACCAACCTAGTCGAGGACGGCAAGGTCAGTGACATGGTTTATGGTATGTGAGTGCTGTATGTTGGGGTAAGGTCAGGAAGGGGAAGGACTAAAAAAGAAGGAAGAGGAAGGGAAGGTGAAGAGAGAGGAGGAGGAGGAGGAGGAAGGGGAGGATGAAGCGGAGTAGGAAGAGGCAGGAAGTGGAGGAGAAACGGGAGGGAGAAGAAGAAGTATTATGTTACTGAATTGTTAAAGGTACTGTGTTACTGATAATGTATTTGATGTTACATAATACAAAAGTGTGAGAGGTAGTGTGGTACTGATAATATATTTATTATTAAATAATACAAAAGTGTGAGAGGTTTTGTGTTACTGATAATAGTTTTGATGTTAAATTACACAGCAAAAGTGTGAGAGGTACTGGCCGGAAGACGGTGAGATGAAAGTCGGCGAGATAACGGTCTCTCTGACAACTACACAGGTGTTTGCCGACTACACCATCAGGAGGCTGCAGCTGAAGAAGGTAAGTCCGCCAACCTGCTGGAGTCCTGTTGTGGTATACCTTACATTGATGTGTCGGAGAATACCTTCTGTGCATCACTAGCAGATCATGATCATCATCCATCTTATGTCATGCCGATAAGCGTAGGCGGTCAAGTTTCGCTATCCCACTCGATCACCAGAGTCGTGGATCAGCTCAATGTTCTTGTTTTGACCATGCCACGTGGCCAAGCCATTCAGATATTTACTTCTCTGCCTTCCCCTTGTTCTCTTCCTCTCAATTTTGCCAGTTGTCACCAACTTCTTCAATTTATTTCTTCGCAAAACATGACGAACACATTCTGACTGTCTACGTCTAATTTCTCTAATCTGTTTACGGTTTTCATTTGTTTATTGTAGGACTTGCTCATTGGCTGTTCTGTTTGTCCATGGTATTTTTTGCATTTTCCTCAGAAACCACATTTCCACAGCTATCATATGTTTTTCACCCTTGCCGTCACCACAATCATTACCATCATCATTGCCGTCACCACGAACATCAGCATCAGCAACAACATCATTATCAGTATGTGTATCATCATCATTACTGTCATATTATAGGATGATGTTTATCCTGTGTCAGTCAAGCTCCGACACACCCTCAACAGTTTGCTACCCCACCGTTGACATCCAGCCATGTTTGCCTCTGAACAAAGCTGTAGTCTACGAATCTTATTATATGCCATTTTAAATGGCAATTGACTTCTGCTTTCCTCTTCCTTGTGTGTAGTGTTTCGCCGTTCGCCATATGATGCGTGTGGTTAGATTATAATAAGCGTACAGTCGTCTCCTCTGGGGGGTGAGGGGGGGGGGGGGAGGGTGTTGAGGAGTGGCAGGTATTGTTAAACTCCTTGCCTGCCAGGACATTTGACTGAGTCACAAAACCTTCACAGAACCTCTAAAGGATCTCATGGTTCCATCTGCCACAAAAAGCCTCATTGGAAACATATAATGGATACAGAGCAAGGGAAAGACCACGTTAAAGATGGAATAGTGGTATCAAGAACAACCTTGGAGAAATGAATACCAACTTACAAAGAGTAGTAGAATGTGTGCATTGACAATCTTTACATCCCCCACCCAACTTCCACCCCTCCCACCCCTACCCTACACTTCACTGAGGTATATGGAGGAAGAGAAGAAGAAGAAGAAACATACCACACCTTCACACTTATCATCAAGTGTCATCTCCATACTTATGGTAATATGTAAAGAGTCTCCAATCACCGACGCGCATGCGCATTCACAGCGCATTCATAGAATTTTCTTCCAGTCCGTGTCTTGATGATGACCACCCACATGCAATGTTGTCTCCTAGTCCATCTCTAGATGTTTTCCACCCACATGTAATGTTGTCTTCTAGTCTATCTCTTGATGTTGTTCACCTACATGTAACATATCTTCCAGTCCATCTCTTGATGCTGTCCACCCATGTGTAATGATATCTTATAGTCCAACCCTTTACGTTGCCACATGTAACAATGTCTTCGAGATCCATCTCTTAATGTTGTCCCCACACATGTAATCTTGTCTTCCAGTCAATCTTTGTGTATCCACCCAGATGTCATGTTGTGTTCCAATCCATCTCTTGATGTTGTCTACACCCACATGTCATGTTTCCTCCCTGTTGCAGTGTTCGTCCTTTACTATCCACGCCATCACTTCCGATGGACAGGAAAAGTGACCTTTCAAACGACTGTGATCTCACTACAAATAGTTTCTCCATCCTGTCTTCGGTAATATTCCTTCGTGTGTTTTCTCCCTAGTCTTGATATTCCACAAACTGTGTCATGTCATAAATGTTCTCACACAGAAAGATCAGCCAACACAAAACGTGACCCAGTTTCACTTCACTGCCTGGCCAGACAGAGATATTCCAACAGGTCCCTGGGGTTTGGTCGACTTCGAGCAGAAAGTGGCATCATATCCGACTGACAAGCCAATTGTGGTCCATTGTAGGTAGGTGCTTGTGTCTCTACAACACATTTGTGTGTTCGCATGTGTGTACATATATTTATTTATATATTGATGTTAACTCGCTATATATATATATATATATATATATATATATATATATATATATATATATATATATATATATATATATATATATATATCTGTATATATATGGTGTTTGCAAAAGTCTCACTACACTTTGTATGTAGAATAAATTAGAAAATGGAGTACATAAAAATGTGCTCCACAGTCCATCGTGAAGCAATATGCAGCAAATGGCTGTCGTCTGCTTTAGTAATTCTTTGCATTCCAAACAGAATGGTGTTATCAACGGAAGAAAGAATTTTTTTTGGTTGAACAAGTGTTTCGAAATGGCGGTCGATACACACGGAAATAATAACAGACACGTTGCAGAAGGTATTTGACAATATGAAGAGACGTGTACAGTCATGTCTTGAAGCCCTTGGTGAACATTTCCAACACCTGTAATAATGAATACTTACTTCATTAGTACTTTCCAGCTTCCCAAAAACAGCATAAGACCAGGCAGGGACTATTGTAACTAATTTAATGTATTTTATTTTTCAGCACATTCTTTGATGACGTCATCTACTTCAATTTTCCAATTTGTTTTACATACAAAGTTTAGTGAGACTTTACAAACACCCTGTGCATATATAAACTGGTTTAGGGTCGAATCTCCGACATGCGGAGTGTTAAAGCATTGCTTTGCTGATCCAGCACCTTCTGCAGCTTGTCTTGTTCCAGGTGTATTGATGTTACCTTTCCACTGGAGTAAACTAGGCGGGCCGAAAGAAGGATCGTGCTGCATGGAACACATGGTCTCTACAATTCAGCCCAGGCTTAGAATATATGTGTATGTATTTTTGAGTATGTCTCTAAGTATGTCTTTATATACGAGTAGTTATAAAAAAGGTGAGATCCCTCTATGTTATGCTGCTCACATACAGTTTTTGTCATGGTTTTCAGCGCGGGTGTGGGCCGCACTGGAACATTCATCGCACTCAGAAACGTCATGCGGGAAGCCGAGGAGACAGGTCACATGGATTTCTTTACAGCCGTGGGGAAGCTGAGACAGGACAGGATCAACATGGTGCAGACAGTGGTAAGATGTGGACATAGTCATTATCATGACAGCATCATCATTGATAAATATGTATGCATCTTTCTTCTTGACCTTTCGTGTATGTAATTGTATCGTCTGATTTAGAATATTTGTGACAGTCTGCAGTAGATTCCATTGTTAGTTTATCCAAAGGTGAAGTTTGTTATTGATGTTGTTGGTTGTGTTGTTGCTGCTGCTGCTGTTGTTGTTATTATAGTTGTTGTTGTTGTTGTCGCTGTTGTTGTTGCTGCTGCTGCTGCTGTTGCTGCTGTTGCTGCTGCTGTTGTTACTATTGCTACTGCTGCTGTTGTTGTTGCTGCTGTTGCTGCTGCTGTTGTTGCTATTGCTGCTGCTGCTGCGGTTGTTGTTGTTGCTGCTGATGCTGCTGCGCTGCAGCGTTTTTGTTGTTTGTTGTTGTATTTGTTGTTGCTGCTGCTGTTATCAGCGCTCCTGAGTGTTCTAGTTTGGCAGGCCTGTGCCAGCCCAATTAACGTGCAGGTTATACAGAGTTCTTGCAAGGACCAAGGTCCTCATTGACACTATCACAGAGAA
>JACEFZ010020426.1:0-27123 GCA_014155875.1 Cepaea nemoralis
AAATTTATTACTAGAAGTCCACGAGAAAAAATCCCGGCATCACCGGGGCTTGAACCCGGGACCTCCAGCACTCGAGGCGCACACCATACCTCGAGACCACGCAGCCCCCTTTACATTGAGTATTCTTCTCAGGAATCTCATTTCTGTTGTGATTTTTCTGTTCTCTTTTTCTGTCATTGTCCAGGTTTGGCATTGGTAACATAGAGTTGGTAGGAAGATTGTGTTGTAAAGTGCTTTCTTAGTAGTTATTGATACATGTTTGTTCTTTAGTATTGGTGCCATTTGTCCAATAAGTTGGTTTGCCTTATTGTATCTATTTTCGATCTCGTTTTCTGATTTGCCATTTGATGATATTATACTTCCTAGGGTACTTGAAACTCCTTACTTGTTTCAAGGAAGTTCGTTTAGGTGAATCGTTGTTGTTTTATACTCTTTAGCTATAGTCAATACCTCAGTTTTTCTTGTGATAATTTTCATGTTATGTTCCCTGCACATTTCTTTTAGACTATTCATGTGGTCTTGTAATTCAGCTTCTGATTTTGCTATTAGTGCTTGGTTGTCCGCAAACAGGAGTTATCTAATGGTTAGATTTGCAGATGGTTCTTCTTCTGTGTTCTCGTTATGTGGTGCTCTTGCGGTCTCTGTTTGGCTGGTTTCTTTACATATGTTGAACATATATGTTACAAAACAAGAGAGGGGACAGGACACAGCCTTGTCTTACTCCGTATCTTATGGTGAAGGGTTCTGAGTGTCCTCCAGTTGCTCTCACTATGCATTCACTGTTGTTGTATAAGCTGTACATAGGTTTGTTAAATGTGTACTCACTCCATATTGTTTAAGGATTTCCCACAGTTTGTTTCTATTTACTCTATCAAATGCCTTTTCTTGGTCGACAAAGACTAAGTAGAGTGTTTCATTGAATTCGATTGATTTTTCTATAAGTTGTCTAAGAGCGAAAATTGCATCTGTGCATCCTTTGTTTTTCCTAAATCCAAATTGTGTTTCGCTTAGCTGGGGTTCTATAATAGTTCGTAGTCTTTTCTCAAGAATGTTGCAAAATATTTTCCCAGTATGACTCAACAGTTTTTCAAAATTGGGATAATTATGGCGTTTCCCCAGTCTCGTGGTGACTGATGTTCTACCCAAACATAGTTGAATAGTCTATGTAGCCATGCTGCTCCTACTTCTCTTGCTGCTTTAATTAGTTAATTTGGTATTTCATCTTGTCCTGGTGATTTGTTCAAAGGGGTTAATCTGATGGCTTCTATAATTTCTTCTTTCAGTATGTCTGGTTCTAGTTCGTCGGTGGCATCTGTTTCTTCTTCTTCTTCAGCGTTCCGAGCCATTGAGATTCTTTGCTGCAGATACAATCCGTCTCCATTCGTCTCTCTGGTTGACCTTCTCTTGCCAGTCGTTGATTCCAAGTGCTTGTAGGTCTGTATATATATATTATCTCTCCACCGTCTTCTTGGTCTACCTCGGGGTTACGGTCATTTATTTCCTGAGTGTAAGCGAGTTTTGTTTCCCTATTATTTCCATTCTTTCTATATGCCCCAGCCATTGTAGCTATTAGCCTTCATGATACCAGTGATTAGCGGGGACTCAAACAGATCATAAATGTCTTTGTTGCTTCTTCTTTTCCACTCTCCACTTTGTGTATCCCTAATGGGTCCAAAGATGCGTCTTAAAACTTTGTTTCAAAGGTTTGTGGCAAAGCTTCGTCTCCTTTCGTTGTACTCCAGGTTTCAGAGCCATACAGCACAACTGTGTGATTTTTGTATATTGTGATCTTGGTGTTACTTTTGATTTTAGTAGATGTTGTAGTACATAGTATATCTTATTTCCAGAATTGATTTTGAAGTTAGAGCAGTTGAAGATTGTACCCAGGTATTTGTATGTTTCCGTTCTTTTAATGGTCATATTATCTATTTGAATGTAACCAGAGTTTTTAGCCATTCCTTCTCTTGAAATTACCATATATTCTGTCTTATCTTGGTTGATAACCAGCCCCATCTGTTGGGCTTTTTCCTTTAAGTGAGTCAATATTTCCAATGTCTTTTGTTCATTTTCCTCTATAATATCTATATCATCTGCATAACCAAGCAGCTTGGATGTTCCTCCAATATCACATTCCTCCTTTACCCTCCTTACAACTTTCTCTAGAGTCAGATTGAAGAGTGGCGGCGATAGTGCATCACCCTGTTTCAAGCCATATGTTATTTGGAAAGGGTCTGATTTCCTGCCTTTTTCGGTTTCTTGAATTCCTGTGACATCTGATGGGATGTTGAGAAGTTGTTCGAAGTACTGTTTCCATGTTATTAGGATTTTTTTTTTTTTTTTTTGATTGTTGTGTTGTTTTTTTTTTTTTTTTTTTTTTTTTTGGGGGGGGGGGGGGGGGGGGGATGTCACTTAGTGGTTCTCCATTTTCGCTGTTAATTATTTTAGTTCGGTCTAAGGGTTCTCCTTTGTTTATTATTGCACCTATCTTTTTATAGAAGTTTCTAGTTGCCTCCTTGTAGTTTTTATTAGAGTTTTTCCATACTCTTCCCAGTCTTTTTGTGTTTCTCTCTTTACTGTTCTATTCACATGTCTTCTCGCTATTCTATATTCTATGTAATCGCATTCCTGTTTGCTCTTCTATCACTGTTTATATTTTTCCTGTTTGTCTCTTACAGCTTTCTTTACTTCTGCGTTCCACCAACTTGTTATTTTCTTTATCCGTGTTTTGCGTTTTTTCGTGGTTCCACATGTTATCTTTGCAGTATTTAAAATGCTTGATTTGAACATCTGCCATTCTTCTTCCACTGTCTATCTTTCTGTAGTTAATTTTACAAAGATTTTCAGTTAGCTCTTTTTCCTAATTTTCCTTCACTGCCGCGTCTTTGAGATTTTTTCAGTTTACTGATTCGCATGGCATGTATTTTTCTGGTCTTTGCTTCCTTCTGCTGATGGTTCTTATTGTGGTAACGACTGCTTTGTGGTCTGTGTTTATACCTAAGTTGAGCACTGCCCTTGCATCTAATATATTTCTCTTTCTGTTATTTCTTGTTAATATAAAATCAGTTTGGCTTTTAGTATCTAGATCGTTCCATTTATACCAAGTATGTTTGTGAGTCTTTGTGTTTGTAGAATGTATTTGTTATATAGAGGTCGTGCTGGCTGCTCTATTTTTGTTTCCATTAATACGACACATTCGTCTGTATATCCACATTTCCAGGGCCTCTATTCGACTTTCTAGTTGCTTGTACAATGTCCAGGCTTCCCCGCCATACAGTAGCGTTGAATATATGTAGCGTTTGACAATTCTAATTTTTAACGCTTTGTTAATTTTACAAAATCTCACATATCTCACTAACCTTTTTTGCTGCTTAGTTTGTTAGATCCAGATATGTGCACACTAGGTCTGATGTAACTATCTTTTTGCTAACGTCGCCTTCTTTGACAACTGTTTTTAGTAAATAAATATGTTGGTTGTCTTTGTTTTGTTTTCATTTTTTTGCATTGCACGCCACTCACCTATGATTAACATGGAATGCTAAACTTATTTTTTGTTTCGTCTTCTATCCCAGAGCTTTCGTTCTGGCTTTCAAATATTGTACAGAATGATTATGCGGTCCGCGCTCGTCATTTTGTCAGTTATCCGGCCCGCTGTGAAAAACGTTTTGTGACACCTGCTCTAATGTATTTGCTATAAGGGAACCAGGGACCATATCTGCGACATGAGAACAATATTTGAGACGTGCAGAGTGCAATGTAGATTATTTCCTCGTGCTTTCTGTTGTCTTCGGGCTTGACAAACAAATGCAAACTCTGCCTACTCCCAAGGCATCCCTCCCTCTACCAAAGAAACCAACACAAAGCGGTCTGCTTCTAAATCGCACGGAACTGATTTCGAACTCAATGTATGGGGGAATTGGGAAAGCATGTTACACTATCCACCAAAATACAGCGCCCGTTTTAAACAATACCGAACAAGTTTGTGAATAATACATGGAACATAATACGTTTTTACATATAGAACACATACACTGATTATAGGATGCTTCAGGAAAATAAGGTCAGAAGCGAATTAAAATAGAAATCAAAAAGTCTTAACTGGTTCGGGAAACTAGTGAGAATGAATCCAATGTCGGCAGCAGCACGAGCATACAAATATGAAAATGGATTCTTCAAGGGTCAGGAAAAAAGACTGATTGGAGGAGTCACCACCACCTTTAAAACTCCAACATGTCAGCATACTAAGCGACCGAGCCAGCCCTAGTTCGGACACCAATAATCAAACAATCCTGCCTCCCCGAAGTGTCTCCACCTTGCCGTGGGGGGAGGGGGGGGAGCTTGCGTGTCCCAGTGACCCCATGTGCTGTCGATGGATGAAAACTACATATCGGACAGCTTATGGAATAGGGGCCAGACAAAGCGAGACACAACCTGCAGCTCTGCAGGTAGACTGAGGATGGCAGTCAAAAGTTTAAATCAGGCGCATGAAGGCATAAGTTCTTGGTCCGGACACATACTCTAAGGCTCTCTGTCGAGGGTTGAGGCAGAACGCCTCTAAACCTTAAGCCCTCGGATGTGAGAGCGGGGCCGATACCCACCTACCGAAACATGGAGATGAGATACTGAGCACGCTACATGCCCAGTTCAGATACATGTTCGAAGGCTCTCAGCTGGGGGATATGAGGAGTCCCAGGATGAGAGGGCCTGGCCGTTTCTCGCTCACTGCTGCACGAAGGTAAGGTGCTGAGCCGGCAGCACATGTAGCCTACCTCGTGAGCGAGTACTAAAAGGTAGAAGAAGTCCCCAATCGAATGAAATGGTTACGAAAACTGTCTGTGTCTAACTCATAGAGAGTCTAGACCAGTGTTTTCCAACGTGGGGCCCACGCCCTACAGGGGGGCAATTCGGTTGTTGAGGGGGGCAATTCGAAAATGGAAGAAATTTGCTGGATATAACAAAACGGGGAGACTTGAGACTGAAGTTAACTAAATTGGAACCTGACATAAGATCTCTTTGCAGCAAGCATCAAGCGCAAGGATCTCACTAAATTTAAATAATAAATAATTGATTATGTGGTTGTTTCGGGATTTGAAATTTAAATATTGAGCACAACCCACTACTGGCAACGTTGATCGCATTCTGGTATGAACCTAAGGCCTATCCACGTCAATATGGAAGCACTATACTCGAGTTTCACCCTCATTTGACCTCGTCAGTAGTGCATATCCCTGACCGGATCCGGAAACAGTCCCGGATCACGCGTGTGAAGCGGGTGTATAACCACGCGGCACACACTGGACACACCAAATTATCACAACAGAACATCACAACGCTACCCATTGTAGGCTATGCCCAGTGTGTGCCGCGTGGTTATACACCCGCTTTACACGCGTGATCCGGGATTGTTTCCGGATCCGGTCAGTAATAAATAATTACTAATAATTAAAATAATATAGAAAAATCATTCATTAACATTATTTTGTACTTGAATTTCAGTTCTCCATTATGTTTTGAAAATTCACTTACTGTGTTTGCTCAATAATTTCCTAGTGATTTCTTCCTAAAACCTATCATTCAAGTTTCTTTAGTGAACATTTCGATTTTTAAATATTAAAAATAATGTATATGTTTGGGGGAGGGGGGGCATAAGAATTTTAGAAAGGCTTAGGTGGGGCATAGCACAAAAAATGTTGGGAAACACTGGTCTAGACAAAGGTGAAAAAACGTCTCAATAACACGAAATGGAACGTACGGCTGGCGACCATTGCGAGGCCCGAAGTCCAAAGCGAAAGCTTACCTAGTGGATGTCGCCCGCAGACTGACCGTTCCTGGTGTGTACTTGAGCGACCAGTGGCAAGCGAAATGCCAAACACATGGAAGTTAGGGATTAAAGGAGCCATGAGCAGGACGTGACGATTCCCTCGGTGAGCCCAGCACCAGGGCGCTATGTGTCGGCCCTGCAATTATGGAAGCCACCCTGGATGGCGGAAAATGCCATGGACTATCCCTGCCCTCATTTGAGGGATAACCGTTAAGTCTTCGACCGTTCCAACTTGGCCAGCTGGGTTGTGGACGGTTCCGCAAAAGTGAGAGTCTCCCAGGAATGCTACCTGGTCAAAAAAGCACGCTAAAAGTAGGATGTGTTGGCCTACGGGTTTCGGCCCAAGGGCGCATAACTTAGACACACCGCAATCACATCTGAAAAAACACTCCGGATGAACGCAAAGAAGAAGAAGAAGGAACAATCCTGCGACGCCTAACGACATAGGGCAATGAAGGATAAAAAAGGAAAGAAGAATGTGAAAGCTACATAGAACTACTCTGATGAGTACTCAAGTGTAGAAAAGGAATGGACAATTTTCAAGTCTGCCATTAATTTTACCATTTTGCGTACTTTGAGTATAATCATCTACAAATACAAGTTCATTTAATGACTGTGGGATAATTAAACGGATAATTTACTTTACGTTTTTCGCCTAAAGTAAAGATATCGAAATTTTCTGTATTGGTAAGATATGATTCTCAGTTCTATCATAAGTTGATTATCTACTTTATCCAGCCATGAGTCTTCTAGACAAATTATTTTGAGAACCACTGGTTGGAGACATCAAACAAAATAGAGAATAATTTAAACAGATTGCGCGCGAAGAAGCTTCTAATATCGAAAAGATGACAATTAAAACGTCTGTTTGGTTTTTGGATGGTCCGTTTCCTGTCTGCGTGCTCTGTCTCTCTTAATGATATTGCTTTGCACTTTAGCTGATTTCAAGGTTGACATATCTTGTATTGTGATAGTTATTATTAATGATCAATATTTTATACCCAGTGTCCTTTATACCCCAGCATTATTATCATGAAGTATCTTGCCGACATGTCATGCTCCTCCACTAGCTTCGTGCCCTCCTGATGTCTCTGTGGTGCAGTAGTTCATCCGCCTGCCTCACGTCCAGAAGGCCGTGGGTTTATTTGCCGACTCCGCCATTCTGCTCACGAGTGCAATTTGCTTTTAGACACCGGTGCTCATCGCTGGAGCTATGGAGTTAGTGTTATGAGCGCCGCTTTCGACAGACCGCTTTGCGGAAAGAGACCGAGCCATGGGAAATAAAATCCGCTGCAACGATGCCGATCCTCTACATTTAAACATCCCTTGAAAACTCTCAGTTCTGTGGCGAAGGAGTTCGGGACGCAATTCATAATCTTGCATACCACGTTCGAAACGCAGCTGCGGGCGATTTAGCAGTAGATTGCATTGTGTTGGTTTTCAAATAATTATATGTGTTTCTGTTGTTCAGAAAGCAATGGCAAACTCCTCAAAATAAATGCGCCAAGAAATCACAAACAGCTTGGGCTGGCTGCTACTTTCTGTAAAGGTAACGCAACTAACTTTTGTTTAAAAAATCTCTGGTATAAAGTATTAACCGATGTAAATAATAACTAGAACAACCTAAGGCAATCGTGTACCTGCGAAACAGCTGCTCGCATGTAGACAACTAAGTGAATTAAAACAGAAAATGATAAAGTGTGTTGCAATTAACCCTTCATTATATATTATGCAAAAACATGGACTATTAATAGAGAAGGTACGAGTAAATAAAAAAAGGGTTGTAGCCCAGTGGTGGGCAAAATTTTTGTGCGTAGGGCCGCATTGACAAATGTGAAGCTATTGGCGGGCCGCATATATATATATATATATATATATATATATATATATATATATATATATATATATATATATATATATATATATATATATATATATATATATATATATATATATATATATATATATATATATATATATATATATATATATATAATATATATATAAAATCTCATCTCATCTCATTTCATCATGTTCATCTTGTACCTTGCGGTGTCGATGTGAAGTATAAACATCGTGAGAGTGCCAGATTATGGGCTTCATATATCGATATTCCCATGGACTCTGCTATTCCCTCCGTCCAACGTTTACGTGGTCGGCCTCTTCCTCTGTTTCCATCTGGTCTGTACATCATTGCTTGTTATGGTATGCTGTTGAATGGTAACCTACTTGCATGGCCAAACCATTTTACTTGCTGAGTTCTAATAAAATCTAGTGCTGCCTTAACCCCCACTTTAGTCCTGATTTCTTCATTTCTGATCTTATCTCTTCTTGATACGTTGAGTATTCTTCTCAGGAACCTCATTTCTGTTGTTGTTATATATTCAAAACAATGTTTTCCCGTGATGAATTTGAATAACGAAGACACAAACAATAGATTGCACGATTTATTGCCTGGCATATTTCGCTGCATCTCGTCAGGTACATACTGCAGAAATCACACAACTTACGTGAATTAATTAGATAAATCCTTCAAACTGAAATATACACATGTTCGCACAGTAATGTCGATTGTCTACCACGGTAATTTTAAACTGACTAACATGTCTTTCTGCTTGCACAAGGACGGCTTACGAAGGTTGATTATTATAGCTTCAGCAAACTTTAACAATCGACTACTTTGTGTGTTGAACAACACCCGGAAGGCACTGTCTCTTTCAACCACGTGACCGCTCTCGAGCACATGTCTCCCGACCGATGAAGCCGGACTGTTCCGGTGTGTCGGCCTGCCTAGGCTACCATCTTCTGTGTGTAGTATCGTGTCCACCCAATTCGGAATATGTTCCGAAACCCTGCAATGTAACTGTCGCTCAGTTCTGCCTATGTAGATGGCCTCGCATCTGCATGTAAATTGGTAAATACAATTTGATTTGGAGTACAAAGCTACAGGTTCTTTTACTGCTGGGACGGGGATCGGTAGGGTTCTGTACCTGATGACTAGAGCTGCAGCACAGAATGTTTGCTCGACTGCTGTGGTGAGCCGGTCCCGCAGACGTTGCATTACGTCATCTCCTCGGTAAGGTTAGCTGGATGAATACCTTGAGTTTAGGGACTGTAGTTACTTCTGATTTCGGTTTGGGCTGTTGGCAGTGTCGCTTTATAAATCCTGTGGAGTACCCATTCAGGTTTAAGGCATTCTTCATAGTTTCAAATTCCTCTGTCAGTGTGTCCTGGGTGCATATCTTGTTATATATATATATATATATATATATATATATATATATATATATATATATATATATATATATATATATATATATATATATATATATATATATATAATGTCCATTTTGTTTACAGCAACCTATCACAATAAGTAGTTATTAATTATTTATAGGTTATTTAGCAGTATGAATAACTAATTATTGCAATTTTATTTTACTTATACACATTATATTTGACAATATGGGCAAAAACGTTTACTAATTTGTTAATAAGATTGTACAACTTGTTATTATAACAAATATTCTTTATTATCTATCAATGGCTTTAATTTAGACACAAATCGACTACATTGTCACTATAATTGTTGATTTCTAATGAGATGTATGTAACTGCTTGAACTTTTTGACAATATTCTTGAAATCTGGAGCAAGTTTACTTGTTGAAATTTGCATGACAGCATGCAAGTTGCAGTCCGACAATAAAGACCAATTCTTAGAGTTGTTGATCTTCAAGCAAGAGAATGCTTGTTCGCAAATATATGTTTATCGAAACAATGATAAAAGTTTAGCTGCAAAGTTTTTCAAGTTGGGAAATGATTCTTGTGATAAAGATCCATAGAAATCCACCAAACCATCTGACTTGAATTTCTCTTTCAGGTCATGATCTGCTTGTAAGTCAAGCAGCTCCAACTGTATGCCCTCTGTGGCTGTATCAGCTTCTGCACTAAAAGGGGAACTGAGAATATTGAACTGTGGCTCTAAGTTCTTGAAATCTTGGAATTCACATCCAAATTCTTCAATCAATGTATCTAATTGGGCTTTGTACTTTTCAGTAATTTCACCAGAAATGGTTTCTTGTTTCAGCAAAGGGAAGTGACAAAATCTTTTTTCACTTCCTTGTCTGGAGAACAGTGAGAATTTTGCATGAAATTATTGTACATGTACATACAATTCATGTGCAAATACACCATTGCCCTGAAGTATGACATTCAGTTCATTTAACTTTTCCATAATTTCAATGGCAAACATAAAGTCCAACTTCCACTCTTTATTGACAATGTTAGTCTTAAAGTCACATTTAATGACCCTTCATCTCTATGAACATCACTATTTCTTCTCTGAGTTCCCACACTCGCCTCAACACCTTGCCGAGACACAAGCCATCGAACACTGGTGTGGTACAGGCATCGGAATGTTCAGTTTCCAAATCGTCAAGTAATGCCTTGAACTGTCTGCGATTAAGTCCTCTTGATCTGATGAGGCTGATGACACTGACAACTGGGTCAATAACATGCTTGATATTCAAAACAGTTTTACACAAACTTTCTTGATGAATCACACAGTGAAGTGGTAATAATGTATGGTCTGGATATTCTGCTTTAATCTTATCACTTATCAACTTTACCAGACCTACATTTTTTTTCCAGTCAAAGCACGAGCTCCGTCAGATGTAACACTTGCCATCTTGTTCCAAACCAACCCAGTTCTTTCAATACAGTTAGTAACAGCATTGAATATATCATGGCCTGTGGTTGTGTCTTTGAGTGACTCAACACTCAGTAACTCTTCATTGAGTTTGAAAGAAGTGTTTATTCCACGTATAAATGTCAATAATTGAGCAGTATCATGTACATCGGAACTCTCATCCAATGCAAGAGAGTGCCACAAATTGTTTACTTGCATCTTGAAGTTTATGCAACAAATTGTCACTTATCTTGTCAACACGTCTGACCACAGTTCTCCTTGACAAAGTAATGTTGTCAAATCTTTTTTTTTTTTTTTTGGGGGGGGGGGGGGGGGTGCTCTGGGCACATACAGTTTGCTGTGGGAAGTTACAGTACCGATCTTGCACACTCCACTAGCTGCTGGACTTGGAGAGGGTTAGCAGACCTCTATATCACATTCACCATGGAGATGGTATTTAAACACTGAGTGGGGATGCACGTATTTGCACCAACCCCCTTCCCTTGTTGAATCTGAGACCACATGAACGCCAATGCCTGGAACTTTAGGGTTAAAGCGCACAGACTTCCAGAGGAGTTACAAACAAGGACAACAACAGAAAACAGCCCGGCTTGACAATGTTCATCTTCTGTTGCCTTATATCCCTCATTGATGAATCTTCCCTTAATCAAATTAAGTCAAATTACTATATCTTCTCCATCTGCTTCGCTTTCTTCCCAATGTTCTTCACTTCTGACTGTGATTCTCTTCTTCGTGTGTTTTTATTTGACACTGTTACTAGCTGCAATTAATTCCTTGCCCCTAACTAATTTTCATACTATAGTTTAATGTACCCGGAGAAGAAGTGGGCCATAAGGTCACGTTACAATGGATACCATCCCACTGTGGAGCACCCAGAAACGACAGAGCAGAGCTGATTTATTGGCTAAGAAAGGAACAAAAGAAGAACAGCCTGATGTGCCCGTTAAATACCACCAAAAGAAAAGAATGATTAAATCAGTCAGAATGCCACCAACACCTGCTCTAGACGACTACCACGTTATGGACAGACCAGAACAAGTCATTATTCTGCACCTCAGAACAGGAAACAATAGATTACGAAACCACATGTATACAAAATTCAAGACTGGTGAATCAGCCATGTGCACATATGGACTGGGGTCGCAGACAGCAGAGCACATATTCCAAGACTGCCCAAAATACAACATATCTAGGCAAACCGTCTGGCCTAGAGAGATGACAGTGAAAGATAACCTCTATGGACCGTTGAGTGAACTAAAAAAGACAGTTAAATTCATACAAGTGACATTTATCCATTATGTGCCATGCCGATAAGAGTGGGCGGTCATGTTTTGCCATCTCCGTGGACCAGCTCCGTGTTTCCGTCTCGACCATGCCACGTGGCCAAGCCACCTAGCTATTTACTTCTCGGTGATCCCCTTGGTCTCTTTCCTTCGATCTTGCCAGTTGTCACCAAGTTCTCCAATTCATTTCTTCTCATACATAACATGCCCAAAAAATTGTGACTGTCTACGTCTAATGTCTCCAATCAGTTTACGATCTTCATTTGTTTTTTGAAGGACTTGTTCATTGGTTTTTCTGTCTGTCCATGGTATTCTTTGCATTTTCCTCAGAAACCACATTTCCACAGCCATCAGATGTTTTTTCAGCTTGTCTGCTCATTGTCCACGCTTCACATCCATACAAAAGTACAGGTTCTATGTAGCACTTCAACACTCTTTTTCTCGTTTCAATTGATATCTTTTTATTGGTCAGTATGTTTTTCATCTTGCAAAAGGCTACCTTCGCAATGGCAATTCTTGTTCTAATTTCTTCAAGGCATCTCCCAGTCAGATGTTATGACTGTTCCGAGATAACTGTACCGATTCACTTGTTTAAGAATATGCCCATTTACTTGTATATTACATTGTGGTATTTCCTTCTTTCCAGTGACGACCATAATCTGTGTCTTCTTACAATTCAATTCTAACCCTAGTTGTTCACTGTGTGCAACAACCGCATCTACTAAATGTTGCAGGTCCTGTTCATTGTCTGCAATCAAGACTGTATCATCTGCATATCTAATGTTATTGATGCATCGTCCCTCAATGCTGATTCCTTCCATATCTTCTATATTTCTGAAAATATTTTCATTGTACAGGGAAAAAAGATCTGGAGACATTACACATCCCTGTCTCATACCTCTCTTAATAGGCTGATATTGACCTACTTCATTATCAATTCTTATGGCAGCTTGTTGTTTCCAATATATGTTATTTTAAAAGTCTAAGGTCTTTTCCATCAATTTGTAGATCTTCAAGCATCCTTATCATGTTGACATGTCTCACTTTATCGAAAGCCTTTGTGTAGTCAATAAAGCAAAGGTGTAGATCTTTGTTTACTTCTATAGAACGTTCAATTACTGTTCTCAGTATATACACAGGATTTACTGTACCCTTGCCTTCTACAAACCCACATTGTTCTTCTCCTATTTCAGGTTGTATTTTCTTCCTAACTCTTTGCATGATAATTCTTAGCAAAATCTTCGTGATGTGACTCATTATACAAGAGACAACGTTGCAGTTATAGACATATTTCAAGCGAACGAAAGAAGAAGAAGGTAGAAGACCAATCACATGGAAGTGTCTCCTCTACTCGTTCCACATTGAAGTTGTTGAGGAGTGTGCGTGTTCCAGTCACCTCAAGAGCAATAGTGACGGTAGCGAAGCCACTGATAGGGTCTCCAATGTCGGACATGGCAAGGAGTAGGAACCAGACGAAACGATACACAAACCTGCTGCCTTGTAGGTAGACTGGGGGCAGTCAAAGGCTAGGGAAAAGAACATTTGAAAAAGAAAGACTATCGTAATGGGACATACAGTGCTAGATAATTGAGAAAACAGCCTAACTAACTCGTGTTATGATGGCGTTAGGAAATTTATGTCCAATATGGCGGATAGGCGGTTGAGCTGTTAAGGCCACTGGAGAGTTTGTGCTTCTGGCTATGGCTTGCTAGTGCATTTATGCATTTTCCTCACGTTAGACTGGTAGTACATGATTCCGTCGCCCAGCTACTGAGTTAAGTGCTTAGAGTGACACTGTGAGCTGTGGATTTCGTTTGGAGTGTTTTTACATCCGTCCGCGGTTGTGTAGTTTGAACTGCATGTTCAGAAAATGGCGGGGGGCGGTTGCTCAACTAGCTAGGTGTGCATTATGCAGCAATGTGTGTGAAACTGCTGCTTTTCTAGTGACTACCGCTTACATCGACGATGAACTGTGATTTTCGAGGCAGACTGTTGTGTTGGCATTCTGGCAGCGGCCTTATGCATGTACTTGCCTGAGCGTGCTGTTGGTTTGTCGGTACTGGTGTCTGTTCCACTTTTCACATGGGGCAATGAGGAGCATTTTGTGTGATATTCACTGGCACACGAACGGAGCATTATGGGGGTGACCCTATGCCGTGATGTTGAAACCCCGACTAACTAAATAACTACGATGGCGTAAAAAATTATGAAAATGAAACAAACTGAGTGCACTTCTCTGCTTAAGAAGTTTGCCTTGTTGATCGGGTTGTAGTCCAAATTCTAATGATGATCTTAGTTGCTATACTCACTTCTAGATTCCACCGCCAGGAAGAAACTGGGTGTTTAGTTTCAGCGGATCAGATGCCGAACACCAAGGCGTCAACAATCAGGCCTCCATGAAGATTGAGATCCTAGTGCAGGGCGGCAGATGTGAAGATGCTGGCTTGTACAGGTGTTCTGTGAACTACTACACACAGTCTGGGACAGGCATCACGTTTGCTTCTAGTGACCAAAATGTTACATCGACAGGTGAGTTTCTGTGGTTTGTCACTTTCTGGGTTTCTGTGTTTTGTCACTTTCTGGGTTGTACTACAGTCGTCATGTGACACAGCACAAACACCGTGTATTAATTGTCACTATTCTTTCCCTCTCAATCGTTCTGATTGTACTGTTCTTGAAAACGGTCGCTAAGACTGAAATGGCAGATGTCATGTTAAAGTTAGTTGCAAATTCTTTACAGGACGTCGCAGTCAACACAACCATTATTTGCTGTTGTGATCTCTAGGTAAGTTTAGGTTGTATACTAGCTCCCACCCTCTTTGGAATATACTTTTCACTTCTACTGAAATATGCCTTTCGTGATCAGGATGGTGGTATGTACATTCACTCAAGCTCAGATAGCGGACTCTACAATGCTCAGAGATTGAAGGCTAAGACCAAAATTAGGAGGGTACAGATCAGAGAGTTGCTTTTTGCAGATGATGCTGCAATTACGACCCACTCTGAGGAAGAATTGCAATGTCTACTATCTGCATTCTCCAATGCAATGTTGTTCTGAATTTGGTTTAACAATTAGCAAAAAGAAGACACTGATTATGTCACAAGGTGCACATGGGGTACCATCAATCTTTACTGACGACGCCGAACTAGAGTTTGTAGACCATTTTACATATCTAGGATCAGTGGTAAATAGCAAATTATCCCTAGATCAGGAAATCAACATCCGGATTGGTAAGGAAGCAACTGTAACAAGCTACGTGGAGGGTCCCAAATAGCCCTATCACAATATTTCAAAATTATTCTCTTTATAGCCCTGGCTGGGATAGGTCTTTACCTGCCTTGGTGTTTTTCTGTGCTGTCCTGTATTGATTTAATAAATCAAGTTTTAGCTTATTCCAACCCCCTCTTAAGAAAGTCGAACCCTACGAACTTTCTACTGTCAGTGGTTCTGTTCGAATGACCCCACCCTCACATTCAACCATAGGATGCCGTGATAGGAAATCTGCTCCCACATTCTCCCTTCCAGGGATGTATTCGACCGTGAACTGATACGGTTGTAGGAGCAATGACCATCTCATTAACCTCGCGTTCAGTTTCTTAGAAGTTGCCAAAAAGGTCAGAGGTTGATGGTCGGATTGCACTTTGAAATGGACTCCATACAGATAAGGTTGAAATTTCTGTACCGCCCACACTAGAGCTAGACATTCCCGTTCGATGGTGGAGTAATTCCGTTCGGCGGGTAACAGTTTTCGACTGGCATATGCCACCGGACACAGCACCGAAGGATTATCTCGCCCTTCCTGCAACAGAGTTGCCCCAATCCCTATGTTACTCGCGTCGGTTCTCAGAACAAACGTTTTCTCCAAATCTGGGAGTTGCAGGACTGGCCTATCCACCAAAGCCTGTTTCAGCTTCCCATAAGCTTCTTCACAGCTCGGGGTCCAGATTATAAGATCTGGCGATCCTTTCTTCAGAGTCTCGGTTAACGGCGCCGCAATTTCGTTGAACTTTGGAATAAATTTCTGGTAAAACCCACACAGAGACAAGAAAGACCTAACATCTTTTTTGGATCTAGGACGGGGTGCGAGACGGACCTTTTCAATATTCTTTTCTTCCGGTACCAGTCCCCCTGGGGTAATAGTATGTCCCAGAAATTCCAAGGATTGATAGCCAATCATGCATTTGGCTGGACGGGCGGTTAACCCTTCCTCTTTTAACCTTTTGAAGATCTGTCCCAAGGACCTCAGGTGATCACTCAGATTGCCAGACGCGATGAGAATATCATCCATAAACGAGACCACAGAGGGATCCTTTAAAGGGTCTAATAACATTCTCATCATGCGAGTGAACACACTGGGCGCATTGCTCAGCCCAAAAGGCATCACCTTAAATTCGTAATGGCCGCTCGAAGTACTGAAAGCGAGCATGGGCCGAACCTCAGGCTTCACAGGGTGTAACAGTAAAGGGAGTAGCTTAGGAGTAAAGAGTTAAGGAATGCTGCGCATTCCTTGACTAGTGGGAAAACCATAGCTAGTGAACGTGTGTGCACGAATGAAGAAGTGTATCTAGGCTGGGACACACACGTCACTTGGGGGTCAGCTATCAAGCAAGAAGGTAAACATCGGAATTTGAGCCTACCATCATTATGCTGTAGTGGAACGATTCGACAAATAAAGAATGTTATAAACAACGGAGACTTGTGTCCTATACGATCACGTGCCTTCTAACCTGTGTGTAACACCTCTACACTGTAATACAGGTTGATTTGGTGCCTTTGACCTCAAAGAGCAACATGGGATGTCGTGGAGAGAGTTACCGCCATGGAAGATTGTTGTGTCTGGGCGTCTGGAGAAGGAAGTTTTTTAAGTAAATAATAATAAGAAACACAACAGCTGAAAGCCCGCCCAGGGGTAGTTGTTGTGGGTTCTCAGTGTATTTCTGTTTAAAAAGGAGATCGATTTCTCAGGCCAGCTCAAAAAGGTTTGATTGATAAACTTATTTTTTTGAAAGACTGATGTTTTTATCTGATTAATAGTATGAAATAATTTGAGCACTGACCAACGCTAATTGTATATTGAGATCAAGTAATGCCGTTTTGCATCAAAAATTAGTACACAAGCTGATAAGAATGAACTCGCTGATTACATGGTATAACAACTTATGGAGTCTCGAGGTACCAGAAATGATTTGATTTCAACAGAACGATAAGCTGATCCAAATAAAACTCCAAGTAAAACAAAGAATTGTGAAAATTATGAGTTTTAGCCCATTGGACTGTTGAAGGTGAAGTCAAGGTTATATTGCAAATTACATAGTTATTGAGTCGAGATCCTCAATATTCTCTACAGTTACTTCACTTAAATGAAAGCATTGATGAAAATTATCTCAAGTCAAAATTTGGTATGCTCAGTTTAAACTGACAGTTGTTGAAATGCCACGTAACAAATAAGGGAGTGGATAGCGTCAGGTTTAAATCCAATTATTCTCGACTTGATCATTTTTACGCTGAAACAGGTGAAAAGGCCAGATATGCTGTTGGAAAGTGAGTTTGCTGAAACCGTGAGCAGTTGTCGGTTGCGTGAAGGTGACCTTGCTTGACGGAAATTAAAGTCCAACGCATACAGTAAATCGAGCAAATAATCAAGCAGTCTTGGATTGATCGAGCAATATATCGAGCACAATAACCGACAGGAAAATTATAGAAAACTGATTTCGACTTCGATTGAATTAGGAAATCCAGAGCTTTTTTGTGTGTTCTGATCCTTTCAACGGTGTCGATTAGAATCCTTTTTTTTTTGGTCTTGGTATCAGGATCAATTGAAAATTTCTGCGTCAGGATTTCATTTAGCTTCTTTTATCAGGATTCGTGATTGCAACGGAAAATTTTCTTCGTCAGGATCTTCGATTGGAGTATTTAGTTAGTATAGTTCGATAATAGGTAATATTAGAGTAATTAGTTGAACAGATTGTGTATTTGAAATTAATATTGTTTGAAATATTTTGTATATTGCTTGATAATTTTCAGTACAGATTCTAGAATGCAACCCCAAGAATTTTCACAGGTACTGACTGGAGTTGGTGGGGCAATAGCAAGGTTGGATGCAGTATTAAGACAACAAAATGTAAGCAGTGATGTTGAAAGATTTAGTGGTCAGGCAAACCAGTTTAAGAAATGGGTCATTTCTATTGAGAAACATGCGTATTTAGTAAACGCTACAGATGAGGAGAAAAAGAATTTGGCATACAGAACAAGTACAAGTCCAGTTTCTGACCATATAAGAAGAAAACTAGAAGCAGCAGGAGGTGAAACCTGGGAAGAATTTAAAGATGATCTCGCAAGAAAATACGCTGAAATTACTGATCCACAACACGCATTTTCAGTATTGAGACAGACTAGACAAAACAGTACAGAAAGTGTTCAGCTATACAGTGACAGGTTAATTAATTTAGCTGAAGAGTCATTTTTAGGACAGAATGTACGAGCTGAAGAAGTAGAACGGATGTTAGTAGGAATTTTTGTTGATGGGATTAGGTCAGATGGATTGAAATTTAAATTATTAAGAGAGAATCCGGCAAGATTGTCACAAGCGGTAGATATCGCTATACAAGAGGAAAGCTTGAGGAGAAGATTTCGATTAAGAGTAGGACGAGAGTTAGGTAGTAGTTCGGAAGATAGAATTGAAGAACCTATGGAAGTAGGACAGTATAGACATGGATGGAGAGGAAGACGAGGAGAAATACAGATGGTACAAAGAAACGATAATGTATATAATCAAGGTAGAGGAGGACAAGTGAGAAATACTGTAAGAAACATGGAAGGTAACACAAATAACTCGAACGTGGTTTGTTGGGGATGTCACCAACGTGGGCACATTTTTCGTTTCTGTGGTAACAGACGTGTCCCATCGAATACACAAAATAATAGAGGTGTTCAGACGAGTACACAGAATAGAACTGTAAATGGCAGACCAGCAAATGGGAATTATGGAGAAATGCAAAGAAATTTTAGAAGATCAGGAAATCAGGGAAATTGGCATCCCGCTTACTGAACAGGGTCGGCAGTAGGAGGGAAGATAGTAAGATCCAAAAGGGGCATCAAGGTATTAAAAATCCAAAGGATGAGTATAATAGGACATTTAGAAATAAAAAACAAGCAGAGATAACACAATTGTCATTAAATATGGTGGATCCAAGCTCATGTATAGTAGAAATAGGAAAATATAAAGTTAGAACATTAGTTGATTCGGGAGCACAAGTTAGCGTGATTAAAGAAGCATTTTTATATCGAATGTTAAGAAATTGTAAAATATTTAGAATTCAGGAGAATCTTCATTCGGTAACGGGACAAAAATTAGAAGTGCTAGGACAAACGATGATAAACTTTAAATTAGGAGGGATAAATGTCAGGCATATGTTCCATGTAGTCAAAGATTTAAATAGGAATATGATATTGGGTAGAGATTTTTTATTGAAAAATGGGGTGAGACTTTTATTTGATTTACATAAATTAAAATTCCAAGATGTTTACGTAGATTTAGAAGAAGATATGCATGTGTCGACACTAGTTAGAGTTAAAACGACCATGAATTTAAAACCACAGTCAGTTAATTTGATACAAGCGAAGCTAAAGAGAAACCCGTATTATGTAGCAGGAAACATAGTCAGAATCACTGAATTGCAAAAGGAAATAATAGATGAGCCAGGTTTAGAAGTTCCGGATGGAATAATAGAATTGGATAAAAGTTTAACATTTCCAGTGATGGTTATTAATAACACAGGTAGAGAAATTAAATTATACAGAGGATGTGTAATAGCCAAGCTAGAACATAACGTTAGTGACATATTGGCAACAGATAGAGTAAATATGGCAGGCATAAGTTATTCAGAAACCTCTAGTGAAAGAATTAATAACAGACGCGGATGCGGAAGAAAAGGGAAAGTAAGAATGGATGAATTGATCCATCCATCTAGAAGAAATACAGCCCAAATACATTCACTAGACAAAGTAACAAGAGAACAAGAATTGTTGGCACAATTAAAAACTCCGCCAGAAAATAAAGAAGTATTAGAACAACTTATAAAGCAAAATCAGGATGTGTTTGCAATTAATGATTTAGAATTGGGTAAGACAAAGACAGTTACAATGGAAATAGATACGGGAGACCATCCACCAATTAGTTTAAAACCATATAGAACTCCATTAAGAAATAGAGAAGTCGTAGAAAAGGCAATAGAAGATATGTTGAAAGCAGGCATAATAACCAGATCAAAATCAGAATGGTCATCTCCGGTGGTAATCGTAGCCAAATCTGATGGTTCGAACAGGTTCTGTTGTGACTACAGGGCGTTGAACAAAATTACTAAGAATGTAGCGTACCCATTGCCGGTGATAGATGATATTTTAGGATTACTTAATGGCTCCACATTTTTCACAACACTAGACGCTAGATCAGGATTTTGGTGTATACCGATGTCGAAGGATGCTCAAAATAAGAGTGCTTTCTGTACTCATATGGGTTCGTACGAATTCCTACGTATGCCATTCGGTTTGAAAAATGCACCGTCTCACTATATGTTCTTAATAAATGAAGTACTAGACGGTATGCAAAATTTTGCCCTAGCATATATAGATGACATATTAATATTTACGAAAGGAAATGTAGAGAATCATTTGAAACATATTAGACTAGTATTTGACAGATTAAGAAAGCATGACGTTAAATTAAAGCTTAGCAAGTGCCAGTTTTTAAAAACAGAAACAAAATATTTAGGCTATATAATAAATAGGGAAGGTATTAAACCAGACCAGGACAAGATAAGGGTTATTAAAGAGTTACCTGCTCCAACTAATGTTAAGGAAGTACGTGCATTTATAGGAACGTGTGCGTATTATCGGAGGTTTGTACCAGCGTTTTCAAGGATAGCAATACCTATTACGAATTTAACGGGTAAATACGCTAGATTTAAGTGGGATGATGAGTGTCAAAAAGCGTTCGAACTTTTAAAGGATAGCTTAACAGTTGTACCATTATTAACACATCCAGACCTGAATAAACAGCTAATACTATACACAGATGCTTCAGACAACGCAATAGGAGCATGTTTAGTGCAACCATATGAAGGAGAAGAATCTGGAATACCAGGGGTTAAAAATGAAAGACCAATCTATTTCTTGTCTCATAAACTCAGCAAGACTCAAAGAAATGGCCGATTATTGAGAAAGAAGCATATGCTATACACTACGCTCTACAAAAACTAATTACTACTTACATAATGCCAATTTCATTATTAGAACTGACCACATGCCATTAAAGTCGATATTAGAAGCACCAATACAAAATAGGAAAATACAAACGTGGGCATTGAATTTACAGGGTATAATGCTAAGGTTGAATATGTTTCAGGGAAACATAATACATGCGCCGATCTTTTGTCTAGGATTCCATATACGCAGTCATCAGGAAACACGGAAGATGAAGCTGAACCAGAGATAGACGATCGAAACTGGCAAGTAAATATATTAGATTCTGCCATAATAAATAGGGAAGAATTTGAAAGTTTACCATCGGATCAAGAGTCTGAACCTAGAACAGAAGACCCACATTTAGAACAGTTTGATATGAAAGTAGAACAAGAGTTAGACCCAAAAATAGTACAAATAAAAAGAAAACTGAAAGAAACAGGGGAAAATAGTTTTTAAAGAAAGTTTGTAGAGTTACAAGAAGACAATCAATTATATTATATCAGTGAAAAAGGTGAAGGAGTAAGAAAATATATTCCGAAACATTTAGAACAAGAAGTCTTAAAGGCATATCACGATAATAATGGTCATTTTGGACGAGATAAGTTAGTGAAGGCTATTAGCAGTAAATATTACTGGCCGAATTTATTCAAAAGCGTATATGAATATGTTGAAGCATGTGAAAAGTGTAGGTTAAGAAACATGAAGATAATCAAATGTCCTTTACAAGATACCGATATTCCTCAATTTCCAATGCAGAAAGTAAGTTTGGATATTTCAGGTCCTCATCCAAAAACATTATCGGGAAATGTATACTTACTACATATAGTTGATTCATATAGTCTCTGGCCAGAAGTTTATCCAATTCCAGACAAGAGTGCTGATTCGGTTATAAATATGCTGTTACAAGAATGTATACCAAGGTTTGGGTGTCCACAAATAATACTTACAGACAATGGGAAAGAATTTGTAAATAGAAAGTTTGAAAAATTGGTAAAAGATTTGAATATAAAACACATTAGGACTTCATATTACAGACCAACTTCTAATGCTAAAAATGAGAGACAACATAGAACACTATACAATATTCTAGCGAAAAATGTAGAAGAACATTGATATGGATTGGGATCTTTATTTGGGGATAGCATTAGAGGCGATACGTACACACGAAAATGAAGGAACAGGTTTCTCACCATTTTACTTAGTATATGGGAGAGAACCAATATTGCCAATTGTTAATTTATTAAAGCCTAGGAGAAAATATCTGGGGGAAAGATTTTCAGGAAACAAGGTTGCAAGAGATGCACAAAGCACATGTACGTTTAAGAAATAATATAATTAAGGCTAGAGAAAGACAGAAGAAATACGCAAAATAAAAAATGCACACTTACAAGAGTTCAACATAGGTGATAGGGTATATTACAAAAAACATAAGAAAAAACTCTAAGTTTGATGCTCATTGGGTCCCGGGATATTATATTTTAGAAAAAAAAGGCCCAGTGTCATATACTATTAAGAATCAAATTTCAGGGCATGTTGCACGTTCACATGTAGAGCACTTAAGGCGGGATAATGAGGAAAGGGATGCAGAGAATGGTATAATAATTATTGTTCCGATGAAATAATGTCAGGTGGACAGATTGTCAGACAATCGGTATATCCTATACCTATAGAGAATGGGGAAAAAATGACAACAGCATCACTACAGCTGAACAAGAAGAAACATTACCAAAACAGTCATGACAGAGGAAAATAACATGTATGACGATTATATTAGCGAAGAATCAGTCAAGGGAAAAAAAGAACCCCATTTATGAATACAAACAGGCAGTAAAAAAAAAGTTGGATAGACAGAAAAAAAAGAAATTAAGAGGCAAAGGAAACTTGAGTGAATTCTTCAAGTGGTGAAGATATGCCCTATTTGAAAATTTGTTGAGACGGCAAGACAGGAAAAATTAAATTTGGGTTTAGAAAGGAAGAAATTAGCTTGCTAGTAATGGTTTTACAGATGGGGGAAAAAGAGATGGATGAAAAGTCAGAAACTGATGAAGAAGCTGATATGAAAGATGTTAGCTCTCCTCGGGAGGATAGCGACATTGATGTAGATATTGCACTTATCGAAAAAAAATTTTAAGTTATTAAGAAAATGGAGAAGAGGTAGATAAATAGCGTGGGGAAAATTCTGCAGATGGCAGATAGAAGAAGAAGTTAGACACGATATTTTTGTGTTTACAAGAAGAACTTAAGCAAGAGTTGTTGGGAGGAATACACATAAGACTTATTGGGATTGTTTTTTGATCAGGTTGGTTTTTAAGTTATATATGTTTAATTTGATTAATGTGTGGGGATAAAAATGATGTCAAAGAATGAGGGGATTGATATGGTTTAGTCAATTGTTTGAACTTCAATTGCGCTTTATGAAAAGAATAAGTTATTAGCTGCTTATTTTACAAAACTTTGGTTTTTTTGAGTTAACCCGAGTGTGTTTAAATGATTATTAGTTTGACGTTCAGTTAGAAGAAAAATGAAGTCTTGTTTTTTTTTTGGGAAAAAATGACTTAAAGTTTGGTCGTTCGCAATGTAAATGATTGGATTAAAAATAGGAGCGGGTTGAACAGCGTTAAAAGGGAGAATATGGGGGGGAAAGCCAGGGTTTAGTTTTGGCATTTAAAAATAGATATTGGAAGAAGAAGACTGTACTTAACAGTGTATATAATTTGGAGTTTTTTTTTTTGAAAGGGAAAGGAAACTTGAACTTGACGAGGTGAATAATACAAAAACTGGTAGTTTTTTGGGTTAAAATATTTTTTTGATAATAAAAATTATTATTTACGGAAACTGAAGATAAATTTTTTAAACTTTTTTTTTTTTTAAATTTTGAGAATGTATGGGAAGAGAAAGGTGATTACTTCTTTCTTTTTCCCTTTCTTTTATTATTTTTAGGTGCGCACCCACCAAATCTAACTACCCACTCTAACTATTTTTTTTTGTCTATCCTAGAATAGTGGAAAAATGAGAAAGTGAAAAAGGGAGAATTAAAGGATAAAGGGGGAAAATCTTCAGTTTTGTCAATCATAATTTAGATGGTTAAATTTTAAAAGCGGTTCGCTTTAGGAGAGTTTTAAGGAGTTTCTGGAGAACTTTATAACGACTTTTGTAGAAGTTTCGGTATTCTTGTCTCTGGTTAGCAATTGGGTATGATGAGATAGGAGAATGGAATTGAGTTAAGAATTATATGGAATTGTTGTTATTGTATAGAGATGTAGAGTTAAGGGGGTTTAAAAGTTGGGGTTGAGATTTTTTTAAGGAAAAATTCTCCTTGAAGAAGGGGAGGTATTGTAACAGTAAAGGGGAGTAGCTTAGGAGTAAAGAGTTAAGGAATGCTGCGCATTCCTTGACTAGTGGGAAAACCATAGCTAGTGAACGTGTGTGCACGAATGAAGAAGTGTATCTAGGCTGGGACACACACGTCACTTGGGGGTCGCTACAAGCAAAAAGGTAAACATCGGAATTTGAGCCTACCCTCATTATGCTTAGTGGAACGATTCGACAAATAAAGAAAGTTATAAACAACGGAGACTTGTGTCCTATACGTCACGTGCCTTCTAACCTGTGTGTAACACCTCTACACTGTAATAAGGGATCTGATAAAATCCCCGACTTAAATCGATTTTTTTTTAAAATACTTTGCCCCATTTTAACTGGGAAATAGTTGATTTTTTTTGGTAACGGCTAACTTTGGGAAGTCGTACACTGTTTTAAAGCCTGAATCAATACATAAGCGGTGCTCCCCGCTTGGCTTCCTCAACAAGACAACCCCGGCATTATAAGGGAAGTCGAAGGAGTTTGATGTTCCCAGAACTTCTGGATTTCTGCTTTTAGGGCCTTCTCTTTTGAAAAGGCACTGGGTATATTTTTTGGCGAATGGGTCTTGGGTAGTCAAGTCATATCAAACTCGACCAACCCTGTCCGCCCTGGAGATCGGTAAGAATCTGTTGATGGGACTCCAACAAACGGATGACCCGTTCTGTTTCTTCAGTCGAAAATCAGGATTTATATGTACATCCTTTAGGTTTCCCCAGGTTGTAAAGGATACTCCCTATCCGCGTCTTCGCCCGATTCAGTTTCCATCGCAACCGCCATACATGAGTGGGAGAGAAGTACCATCGGATCGTTCCTCATATTTTTTTGGGGGTTAATGTGGAAGATTTAGATTTCCCCCTGATCCGATAGCATAATTGGTACGGGACACAACCCTTTCCACCGAAAGGCCCTGCCAACCAAACTCGATTTATTGGAACCTACTGGAAGTAACAACAGAACCCGATCCCCCACCTTAAGAGACCTATCTTTCGTCCTTTATTGTAAATAGGCCGCGTGTCTCTTCCCCGGCCGCTCTCAGATTCTGAGCTGCCAAAGCCCAACCCGTCTGGAGTTTCTTCTTTTAAATCTTTGACGTATTTATATGAGGAACAACTTCTTCGGAAATTTTTCCTCTGTCCAAAATCTCAATAAGGCTTCTAAGGGACCCTTGATTGGCCTCCCGAATAGTAGAGTGGCTGGTGGCAACCCGGCGACCCATGGGGAACCTCCCGATAGGCGAACAAGGCGGCTGAGATATACTCATCCCTCTGTCTGGTTTCTCTTGAGCCAACTTCCCGGGATGGTCATCAAGGTACCATAAACCTCTCTACTTGCCCATTAGACTGAGGGTGGTACGGGCTTGTGTGAATGTGGTTAGTCTGGGAAAATACTAAAACTTCTTCCCAGCTTCCCCAGAACTGAGACCCCTTGTCCGTTAGGATCTGGTTGGGAAATCCCACCTAGTAAAGGTCTCCATCAGTGCATCAGCCACTCGCTTAGAGTCGATTGTGGCCAACGGTATCGCCTCGCCCCACATGGAACCCAATCCACCTCGTGAAATGTCTTATTCCTCTTCCTAGTCCGAGGAAAAGGACCAACAAGATCGATGCAAATCTCTCGAAAGGAGATTCATAAAGGGGATGTCCCCAGGACTACCGGAGCTGTCCATGTTTTGTGCCACACGCGGGTCTGGGCACGACTTGACGTATACGCACGTCTCCAGTCATCCCTCCTAGTAATGACAGGAAATGCGCTGGAGAGTTGCCCCCACACCCATATGTCACTGAAAGAAATGGGTGTCCCCATATGAAGAAGCTGTTCCCGATAAGCCTTAGGAACTACCAGCTGTCCTGCTGGCGATCC
Source organism: Cepaea nemoralis (assembly GCA_014155875.1). Taxonomy (NCBI): domain Eukaryota; kingdom Metazoa; phylum Mollusca; class Gastropoda; order Stylommatophora; family Helicidae; genus Cepaea; species Cepaea nemoralis. The sequence continues at coordinate 26,278 of JACEFZ010020426.1, forward strand.
TCCACTCCGGCTCCCGGTACAGTAACCGTTCTTCATATAATACTACCCCCTCTTGGTGGGTCAGAACTTTTGGGCAACTGGTTGAAGCAAGTTGCAAAGTAGCATCCTGGCTTTGAGCAGCTCGTAAACTCCCCAGGCAAGGGGTTCCGATCAAGGCCGGCGTCTGCTCATCCTCCCATTGAGATCTGGTTTGCATGCCCCTTAGTACATGGGTTTCGGTTGGATCCCTAGAAAGACGTTTGCTAAACCCAAGATCATTGGAAGATAGGATCTAGCAGAACGGCTGCCTGTATAGTGCCGGTAACATATTTTGATTTGATGTCTACCTTTGCAATTGGGAAAAGCTCGCTACCGCACTCTTTGTCGCCGTTTGAATCTCATAGTTTTTTCCCCCGGGTTTGCTGCTCGGGCTCCACTAAGTGTGATGAAATTACAGCCCCAAACTGCAGACCGGTGTATAGAGACACTCAACTGGGTTGCCGTTCACAAGTCCGTTTCTACTACGGGGGTTTTTTTTTGATCTTGTTCCCCAAAATCCCCCCTTTCCCCCTTGTGAACCCTTCCCCGGTTTCACAAGACAAGGGGATAGTGAGAGTCTTTCTGTTTTCGCCGGCAAACAACCGTATTGGTGGGGAGATTTTTCAATAGGCGCCCAAAATTTTTACTCCACTTTCTTTAGGAGATCCAGGGGACTTACCAGAGGGTTTCTTAATAGGAACTTTTTTCAAAAGGTCCTCCTTTTGGGGTGAGCTGTTTTTGGGTTTTCTTCTTTCCCCCTTCGGGGGTTTGGGTTTTTCTTCCCCCTTTCCCCCTTCTTTTTTCCCCCTTTTTTTTCCCAAAACCCCC
>JACEFZ010020427.1:0-7500 GCA_014155875.1 Cepaea nemoralis
CTTACCCCCCCGTACAGTTTGACATCCCACATCTTTTCTGTTAAATTTCACCGAACCACCGTGTCGGTGACTCATACCTGTGTAGGGACGCAGAGGTGTTTCCGAAGGCACCAGGGCCGGGTTATATACTGGCCAAGACCTATTGACGCGTCCTCGTCGAGCGTCCTGGGCAACAGGTCCCTTCGGGGTCCTGGCTAAAGTCAGTAGGATCGCCGATTCCTCCGAAGTCGGAGAGTGTCTGCCTGTCGGCGAGGAACCACCAGTCTGCACACCAATAAGCCAGACATGGGACAACGGATACTCACGCAAACCTCAGGTCCTGTATGACATCACACTGATGTTGGACAACAGGATGCCTTCATCCGACATACAGGACTTCGCGTTGGAGCTCAAGCCTAACGAACACAAGCAAGCAAGCAAGCATACCTGTGTAGACTGGCTATTGTGCCTAGCGGCACGCCAGCCAGTCCAGCGAGTGCGCTCGCTATGAACGCTGGCGTCGACTTGGCTGCGGCTCCAGGGCCAGACATTGACACATTAATTGTACCTGTGCGGTAAAATATTTTTTGTTGTTGTTGAGTGTAATATTTTATTCTATATAAGACAATGTGGCATGTCATGTATATATCTACATATACAGCAATAGTGTGTACTGTGGTCTACCATTTCTACTGTAATGTAGTATGTGTCTATATACAAGTGTGGTGTCTCATAATCTATCACATCCACATGAAACTGTAGTGTAATAGATACATATTATATAATCAGTGTGACACAATATGTATCTCAGCACAACTGCTATGTTGTATGTCCATGATGACCACATCTGTCATGTTTATGTAGCAACTCCTGAATTCACACGCTCAATATTTACAACTCAATTTAATAAATAGCATCAACTATGATCCATTTTAATTTCTCCTTTCAATCATCAACCAAGTTTCTCACAGATTGTTGCATCTCTATGTTTTGATCTGGCACAAAGAAAATGTCTAAATCTCTATTGGTCTTACAAAGATACAGACACATCTGTCAAGTTGGAGACAAACTTTTGTTATCACTGTCAGACATGTAGAAACATCTGCACAGATTTTCTCGACGGGTGTCCATAATTATATCTCTGGCACATAAAGGCCAATAGCTGTTGATCTACTCACATACAGTGGAAGTTTGATTTATTCATATACTGTAGAAAGCGTTGATTATTCACATCCACTGCGGAAGCAAAGTCTATGTGGTCACAATCTCATTACCCTGCACGTCACATCATCATGTGCCATATAAACTGAATAGGTGATCATGCTTCTTTGTACATTCCCATCTCCAACAGAACATTAATTTATGTACCTCACATATTCTCTTACACCACAATCAAAGACAGTCAAAGATCTTCTCCTGTTGTCTTTCTCTATCCCTTATCATCAATCTTTGCAGTGTTCACTTCAAAGAATGTTCTTGCTCGAGTTCAACCTGCTCTGTATCACAGCCGAAGTTAAAATCAGTTCACTCAATAATGCCTTTTTTTTTTTAGGCTTTCAATGACAAGGATTTATTGCATATGTTCTTTGTGTCATAAAATACATTATTGCTTGTTCTATTCTGCTCTTTATTCCTGTGATAAATCTATCTGATGTTATCATGTGCATAAAAATACTGAATTTTTGCACTTGCCCCAAATACAAATGACTATAATATGTACTATCACAAAGGTTTGACCGTATTTATGTGATGTCCACTAACTGTAATCTCTGGCATGTCTTCTATAGAGACGAAGACAATAACTTCATCATCACCACACATACATTCTATGTCAATTATAATAATTTCACATAAACATTGTATGCATAACAGTTCATGTTAACACTGGACTCAATGGTTCATCATGACTATTGTATATGTATATATTTACTGTTATATTTCAGACACAGCATCTACTGTTTGTCAAACATGTCGAATGGAGGCAGTCTTAACTACCATATGCGAGCAACCTCACCTATCGTTTGCATTCACATGTGTCATATGTAAATAGTCATAGCTATTATTTGTCATACACATCTGTCATAAATAAGCATCGGTTATCATTTGTTACATGTGCCGTAAGTAAGCAGCATTAGTTATTTGTCACATGTCAAATATATAAGCAGTCTTAGCCATTGTTTGTTGTCACATGTGCAATATGCAAGCACTGTTAGCTATTGTCACATATGCTGTATTAAGGAGTTGCAGTGGCATAACTGTTAGTTCACATGCCTAGCAAGACAGTGGGTAAAAGTTTAATCCCCAGCAGTGGTGGTGGCATGATTAATCCTGACCAGTACGCTCCAGAGCAAGACCTGCCATCATAAACAAGTGCTCAAGTTGTCTGCCTTGTGTACACAAGGTCATTGCTGGCTTTGGTCTGCGTCAAATAGGAGATAAAGCCAAGAGAATCAACCTCACTGTATCGGGTTGTCAATCTTCCTTCTAAAGGGTGGCCTGCTGAAAGTGTTATAAAGAGCACAAACTCCACTGTTCCAGTAATGACCCCTTTGGGTCTCTGAAAAAAAACTGCTCGTGAACACAATGACGGAGCCAGAAAAGAGGCAAACCTTTGTAGTGCCTGGTACGGTACCCACAATGTCGTTCAGACCACGAAGACAATTTTTTCCGGAGACCGAGGTATTGCTGCAAGAGTGTATGTGATGCTCTCTTTGCACGGGTGGCCATTCTATGGAGCAAACCGGCGCCAGATGAGGTAAACCCGGTGCAATGACATTGATGCATTATTTGTTAAATGCCTTGATCTGAAAGATAATAACAGCCTAATACTTCACACCGTAGTGACAGCACCTACAGGTCTTTCTGCTGTATGAAGCGCTATGTTGACTATATGTCATGTGTAAGCAGTCCTGCATGTTACCAAGCTCAGCTGCTTTTAAACATTTCATTCAGGACTACTAAAAATAAACCAAGGCAAACATACAAGCAAAATGTTGGAAGATAAACATGTAAAAATGTGGGATATAATTAAATGTGGGTATCCTGAGCACGTCTTCTGTTTTGATTATGAATAAGGTGCCCTGAGCAAACTGCAGAGACAAGAAAAATAGTGCTCAAACAACAGAACAGGACAAATCATGTCATGTCTAGGTGCCCTGAGCAAACTGCAGAGACAAGAAAAATAGTGCTCAAACCACAAGAACAGGACAAAATCATGTCATGTCCTGGTGCCCTGAGCAACTCCAGAGACAAGAAAAAATAGTGCTCAAAACCACAGAACAGGACAAAAATCATGTCATGTCCCTGGTGCCCTGAGCAACTGCAAAGATAGGAACAAATCATGATATGTCCTAGTGCCGTGATCAACCACAGGAACAGACAAATAGTGTTATGTCCTAGTACCCTGATCGATTGCAGAGACAGGACAAATCATGTTCTATCCTGTTGCCCTGATGAACTGCAAAAACAGGACATATGTCATGTCCTAGAACCCTGATCAACTGCAGAGACAGGACAAATTGTGTCATGTCCTATCAATTTTTCAGTCCAAAGGTTACAGACAGTCATGTCACAATATACATTGTGACTGCCCTGGCAAATGCAGCTGATATGAACTGTTGAAAATCTCCAAAGAAAAACAAACATGTTATTGGTGTTGTTTGTTTTTTTATCACAGAATGTTTATGTACCAGAAAAAAAATATGCATTTCTGTGGCTAAAACAAAAATCAAAACATACTGCACACAATTTACAGTTTTGTAACCTTTGGATTCGTGGATCACTTCAAGTGGGTAAACAGAGGAAGTCTACAGATAGGCAATCTTGAAGACAAATTGTTTACAGTGAAGTCGCATCGGAATGCTAAAATATATAATGCCACAGACTTGGGAGACCTTGCACAAACGTGAAAGTCAGACTAGAGAAATGGCACAAAAATATTATTATTACATGAGAAAGGAATTATTTTATAAGCAGTTAAATAAACAAACAACAAACAGGCGTGTGAGCCACAATGGTACAGAGCAAGGTGTAATACTGCTACACAGCTTGGCGCGTCCTCTAATTGGAACACATGCTGGGAGGAAGACTTACTGCTACAATGGCAGGAAGACACAAAAAAACATTGGCGGGCAATGCTGATATGATGACCGGCTCCTGTTGGAGGATCAGTGATGACACAATCATTCACTACAAAGTGGCTTCACACGTGACAAAAACCTTGCCACAGATCCAATAATTTTGTTGGTGTTCACACTGTGGTCCCACAGGTAAGATCAGTAAGGAACCAACATTTCCAAAACACTCAACAAATCCGAGAAACATGAATACATCTAACACAAAACAAGTATCACCAAGATCACGCAGCGAGGCGGAGATAAAAACCGAGAAAATGTACTTGAAAAACAAGATACGGGAGCAGAGAATCCAACGAGGAAATGAGAATCCATTGAGAAATGTCCATGATCAGAGCCGGGTCCACGGGCAGGTTTTGGAATACAGGTAACAATAGCCGAAAGTTATAACTGCTAGCTTCCATTGGTGGCTGGGGCGCGTTGATCATAGTCATGAATAAGGCGTTTAATGTGACTCAGTTTCTGGTGCAGGTAATCCACTCTCTGCTTTTTGTTCATGTACTTCGGGTCAGATTTTTGAGCTTCATACTGCTCCAGAACTTCATTTTTAAGAGCCTCAAAGTCTGGGCTTCCTTCTTCCGTCTCATCTATCTGCGTGCGAAGATTCTGATATTTGCGAGCCACAATGTCCACTTCCTGGTGCAGTTGGCGGTACTCGTTGTACTCCTTGTTGAACTCCTGCTTGTACTGGCGGCGCTGCTCGCCAGTCTCTATCTGTACAAATTTTTTCAAATAATCTGGCTTGTCATCAATGACCTCATCTGTATTACCATCCAGATTCTATCTGTTGGCTGTAGGTGACGTTTGCTGGTCGAGGGCTGGCTTGGTTGCAGCAACTGGACGATCCTGATCCGGCCGTCTCTCCATATGACTGATTCGTTTTTTCTTGTTTGGATTGGATAAGCTTTCTGGATCGTCCAGTGTTCTCTTCTGAGAGTTGCTGGGACTCTCTGGGTTGCTGCTGGCTGGAGACACCGCCGGAGATGTTGGGTTGGCCCTGCTCTCCTGCTGGAGATTTTTCTTCAGCAGTACCCTGTCCTGGTCTGTATAGAATGGCCAGTCTTGCCTGACCTCTGCCCAGGCACACTTGGCCAGTGTGTAGCTGTTGTCTCTGTTCATTGTTCCCACCTGCTGCAGGATCGTGCCCAGCGAGTTCTTGTCCTTTTCACGGATACCATCTCTCTGTAGCCTCAGCAGCAGTTCTGGTTTCCTGTATGGCTTCAGAGCCAATAGGTGTATGATCCTATCCCTGTATGGCATGTTAACACAGCCGGAAGTTGGTTTTGTAGAAGAGGAAGTTAAAACCCGTGATGCGGTACTGGCAGTGATGGAAAGTTTTGAAGTTTGGATGTTGGAGCTGACCGATGGTGACAGTTTGTTCTGTCCTTGAGATAACAGTGAATTACTGGAGGAAGACAGACTAGACGGTGATGAAGAGTTAATGTACGAAGTGAGATCTGTTTGCAGCTACAGGCCCTCCTCCACTGAGTGAAGCTACGCTGGGCTTTTTCACAAGTTGAGAATACTTCATACTTGATGCTGTAATAACTTTCTTAACTTTCTTACTTATATGACGACCACTGGGCTTGATCTCTTTGGTACAAACTTTTTTGTTTTCTTCTTCGGCCTTGGTCATTCTAGCTTTTGTGCGGTCAAAGACGTCCTCTTTAGCCAGCACAGTGATCCGGTTCTGCATGGTTCCCAGACTAAGGAGACTACTCTCACCATGCTGGGACATCTGCTGCAAGCAGTCAAGGCTTGCATTAATATCCACTGGCAATGCAGATAATGAAATCTGAAAGACTTGCTCTGGTCGATTCCCATGGCTAGGGATTTTTATCACCCCATCACTTCCATGAAACTGTATTGTTGCTTTTGAGTTCTTGAATTTAGCAAAATCTTCTAAGGTTTTTAAGGCTGTATCTGTTAACTTAAAATGAACTATTGTTTTATTTTCTTGAGATAAATCATTTGAAGCGAGACCATATTCTCGACCCTCTACCAGCGTAGCCATTTTGTGCGGTAAAATAGGCGAAAGATTTATACGTTGTGAAGAGAAACCAAAGTAACAATGTACAGACTGTCCTATTGGGGGATAGTCGATAACATCGTGCACGGAGCTTGCAGTAGTTGAAATCATTGTATATATTGCATTATCAAGTACAATTTATTCACTTTTAGCAGTAAAAGTATTTCTAAACTTTAGGATGTCAAATGATTGTGTTAACTATGAATAATTGGTGTCATTATAGTAAACATTTAGCAATTAATGTAACTAATTGCTTCTTTAGAAAAACGTTGGCGAGTTGTGTCCCTTGCAAACAATAAAATGAATAATGTCAGGTTTTGAGAGAGTTAATGAGCATTGGGATGTCAGTGAGACTGTCAAGACTTTGTGTGTGGATACAAATTTCAGTGGTCTGCAAAATCTTCACCATGCTGAAATAAATGCCATGTGTAAAAAGCTTAGTGATACTCAAGATGACAGCATTTCATTGTGTTCAAGATCTGCTCTGGATGATTACCCCAAGCCTAGTTCCGCAAAGCACCCTATGGATTCCATGAAAAATACCCCATTAAGGTGAAAATAAAGAAATGCATAATAATTCAAGTTTAATTTACTCTGATAAAAAGAATAAGAAGAAATCGCCAAAAAAGGGGAAGAGATAGAATGATTGTTTTTGCTATGTTTTACCAATGTCCACTTTCTGTTATGCTGGCACTGTGGGAAAGGGGACATGAATGTGCTTCACAATCCTGCATGCTGTGTTTGAAACACAACTGCAGGCCATTTGGAAGCAGACTGCCTTGCACTGGTTTTCATACAATGGGATGAGCGTCAGTTGTTCAGAAAGCAACTGTGGAACATAAACTTGCCTAGTAAATCACAAATGGCCAAAGAAATTATGGGGTTGGCTGCAGCGTCCTGTAAAGGACATGCAACAAAAACTTTATGCTCAGAAAGTGTTATTATCATTAAGTGCATGCCAAATGGCACCAGTGATTATACCTCTTCATAACATCATTCCCAGTTCTTAACAATATATTCCATTTGTATTTGTCACATGACATGACTGGGCCTGTTCCATAGCAGGGTGGCTACAATGTTTGCCAGTTGGCCCAGTGGTCATATGTTTGCATCCCCATCGAGGCCGGTTTTTATTTTAAATTGACCTGGACTCCTATTTTGAGGCAGCCTCAAATGGATATCGAGGAAATGTCCTGAGAAGTACAAGTGGCCGGTTGGTATTGAACACATACCCATTGTGTGGCAGTTGGTCTATTAAAATATGGGGCTAGTACCATGTACCCAACATTCCCTGCTTGCAAAAGGGCATTTTACTTTTTCTTTATGACATGACTGAAGCCTGATTCCTTCTGTCTATGA
>JACEFZ010020427.1:12500-26648 GCA_014155875.1 Cepaea nemoralis
TTCCGCGCTGCGGAAAGAAACTGAGCCATGTGGGATAATAACCCGGTGCAATGCAGCCGACCCTGTCGATTGTAAGCTACTTCTTTCATTGCACCCACTCCCATACGAATCCGGATACGCCTTTGTGTGTCATCTGAATTTGCAGGTCCATATTACCGTAAACATACCTTTTTTTTTTAGCGAGAAATCACTAGTTGTTCAGCAAAACATCAAAGGAATGTCGCCGCTTTTGATGATTTAAGTTGTTTTTGGACCTATCAAAGACATATTCCTTGGGTGGGGGTAAATATAAGACGGCTGGAAAAATTTCATAACGATGCAACAGACAGTTTTCAAAATAATTGATCGTGAATGAAGGCATTCAAATCGGAACATACTATAGTCTGGCTAACGAAGGGAGGACAGTCTCTGCCCTGAATAATTCTGCTAAAGATGACAAACTGTTCAGACTGAGAGATTGCAAGAGAAAACCATCAAATTCCCACAATAATGGAAGACAATCAACAACCATATCTTGCATGCACCCAGCAACCATATCTTGCATACACTCAGCACCCATATCTTGCATTCACCCAGCACCCATGTCTTGCATACACAGCACCCATATCTTGCACACACAGCACCCATATCTTGCATACAACCAGCACCCATATCGTGCATACACCCAGCACCCATATCTTGCACACACAGTGTGGAGAACTGAGCTCATAATTGGTGTTTTGCAGAGCTGTGGCTTTACAAAAGAGAAATAAACATGGCCATAGATAGCCAAAATTAGTTACAAGGAAACTCATCATAGACAGAAGGAATCAGGCTTCAGTCATGTCATAAAGAAAAAGTAAAATGCCCTTTTGCAAGCAGGGAATGTTGGGTACATGGTACGAGCCCCATATTTTAATAGACCAACTGCCACACAATGGGTATGTGTTCAATACCAACCGGCCACTTGTACTTCTCAGGACATTTCCTCGATATCCATTTGAGGCTGCCTCAAAATAGGAGTCCAGGTCAATTTAAAATAAAAACCGGCCTCGATGGGGATGCAAACATATGACCACTGGGCCAACTGGCAAACATTGTAGCCACCCTGCTATGGAACAGGCCCAGTCATGTCATGTGACAAATACAAATGGAATATATTGTTAAGAACTGGGAATGATGTTATGAAGAGGTATAATCACTGGTGCCATTTGGCATGCACTTAATGATAATAACACTTTCTGAGCATAAAGTTTTTGTTGCATGTCCTTTACAGGACGCTGCAGCCAACCCCATAATTTCTGTGGCCATTTGTGATTTACTAGGCAAGTTTATGTTCCCCAGTTGCTTTCTGAAACTGACGCTCATCCCATTGTATGAAAACCAGTGCAAGGCAGTCTGCTTCCAAATGGCCTGCAGTTGTGTTTCAAACACAGCATGCAGGATTGTGAAGCACATTCATGTCCCCTTTCCCACAGTGCCAGCAGAACAGAAAGTGGACATTGGTAAAACATAGCAAAAACAATCATTCTACCTCTTCCCCCTTTTTGGCGATTTCTTCTTATTCTTTTTATCAGAGTAAATTAAACATGAATTATTATGCATTTCTTTATTTTCACTTTAATGGGGTATTTTTCATGGAATCCATAGGGTGCTTTGCGGAACTAGGCTTGGGGTAATCATCCAGAGCAGATCTTGAACACAATAAAATGCTGTCATCTTGAGTATCACTAAGCTTTTTACACATGGCATTTATTTCAGCATGGTGAAGATTTTGCAGACCACTGAAATTTGTATCCACACACAAAGTCTTGACAGTCTCACTGACATCCCAATGCTCATTAACTCTCTCAAAACCTGAGATTATTCATTTTATTGTTTGCAAGGGACACAACTCGCCAACGTTTTTCTAAAGAAGCAATTAGTTAGATTAATTGCTAAATCTTTACTATAATGACACCAATTATTCATAGTTAACACAATCATTTGACATCCTAAAGTTAGAAATACTTTTACTGCCAAAAGTGAATAAATTGTACTTGATAATGCAATATATACAATATTTCAATACTGCAAGCTCCGTGCACGATGTTATCGGCTATCCCACAATGGACAGTCTGTTATTGTTACTTTGGTTTCTCTTCACAACGTATAAATCTTTCGCCTATTTTACCGCACAAAATGGCTACGCTGGTAGAGGGTCGAGAATATGGTCTCGCTTCAAATGATTTATCTCAAGAAAATAAAACAATAGTTCATTTTAAGTTAACAGATACAGCCTTAAAAACCTTAGAAGATTTTGCTAAATTCAAGAACTCAAAAGCAACAATACAGTTTCATGGAAGTGATGGGGTGATAAAAATCCCTAGCCATGGGAATCGACCAGAGCAAGTCTTTCAGATTTCATTATCTGCATTGCCAGTGGATATTAATGCAAGCCTTGACTGCTTGCAGCAGATGTCCCAGCATGGTGAGAGTAGTCTCCTTAGTCTGGGAACCATGCAGAACCGGATCACTGTGCTGGCTAAAGAGGACGTCTTTGACCGCACAAAAGCTAGAATGACCAAGGCCGAAGAAGAAAACAAAAAAGTTTGTACCAAAGAGATCAAGCCCAGTGGTCGTCATATAAGTAAGAAAGTTAAGAAAGTTATTACAGCATCAAGTATGAAGTATTCTCAACTTGTGAAAAAGCCCAGCGTAGCTTCACTCAGTGGAGGAGGGCCTGTAGCTGCAAACAGAGCTCACTCGTACATTAACTCTTCATCACCGTCTAGTCTGTCTTCCTCCAGTAATTCACTGTTATCTCAAGGACAGAACAAACTGTCACCATCGGTCAGCCCCAACATCCAAACTTCAAAACTTTCCAGCGCTGCCAGTACCGCATCACGGGTTTTAACTTCCTCTTCTACAAAACCAACTTCCGGCTGTGTTAACATGCCATACAGGGATAGGATCATACACCTATTGGCTCTGAAGCCATACAAGAAACCAGAACTGCTGTTGAGGCTACAGAGAGATGGTATCCGTGAAAAGGACAAGAACTCGCTGGGCTCGATCCTGCAGCAGGTGGGAACAATGAACAGAGACAAGAGCTACACACTGGCCAAGTGTGCCTGGGCAGAGGTCAGGCAAGACTGGCCATTCTATACAGACCAGGACAGGGTACTGCTGAAGAAAAATCTCCAGCAGGAGAGCAGGGCCAACCCAACATCTCCGGCGGTGTCTCCAGCCAGCAGCAACCCAGAGAGTCCCAGCAACTCTCAGAACAGAACACTGGACGATCCAGAAAGCTTATCCAATCCAAACAAGAAAAACGAATCAGTCATATGGAGAGACGGCCGGATCAGGATCGTCCAGTTGCTGCAACCAAGCCAGCCCTCGACCAGCAAACGTCACCCACAGCCAACAGAGAGAATCTGGATGGTAATACAGATGAGGTCATTGATGACAAGCCAGATTATTTGAAAAAATTTGTACAGATAGAGACTGGCGAGCAGCGCCGCCAGTACAAGCAGGAGTTCAACAAGGAGTACAACGAGTACCGCCAACTGCACCAGGAAGTGGACATAGTGGCTCGTAAATTTCAGAATCTTCGCACGCAGATAGATGAGACGGAAGAAGGAAGCCCAGATTTTGAGGCGCTTAAAAATGAAGTTTTGGAGCAGTATGAAGCTCAAAAATCGGACCCGAAGTACATGAGCAAAAAGCAGAGAGTGGATTACCTGCACCAGAAACTGAGTCACATCAAACGCCTTATTCATGACTATGATCAACGCGCCCCAGCCATCAATGGAAGCTAGCAGTTATAACTTTCGGCTATTGTTCCTGTATTCCAAAACCTGCCCGTGGACCCGGCTCTGATCATGGACATTTCTCAATGGATTCTCATTTCGTCGTTGGATTCTCTGCTCCCGTATCTTGTTTTTCAAGTACATTTTCTCGGTTTTTATCCCTGCCTCGCTGCGTGATCTTGGTGATACTTGTTTTGTGTTAGATGTATTCATGTTTCTCCGGATTTGTTGAGTGTTTTGGAAACGTTGGTTCCTTACTGATCTTACCTGTGGGACCACAGTGTGAACACCAACAAAATTATTGGATCTGTGGCAAGGTTTTGTCACGTGTGAAGCCACTTTGTAGTGAATGATTGTGTCATCACTGATCCTCCAACAGGAGCCGGTCATCATATCAGCATTGCCCGCCATGTTTTTTGTGTCTTCCTGCCAATGTAGCAGTAAGTCTTCCTCCCAGCATGTGTTCCAATTAGAGGACGCGGCCAAGCTGTGTAGCAGTATTACACCTTGCTCTGTAACATTGTGGCTAACACACCTGTTTGTTGTTTGTTTATTTAACTGCTTATAAAATAATTCCTTTCTCATGTAATAATAATATTTTTGTGCCATTTCTCTAGTCTGACTTTCACGTTTGTGCATCTCCCAAGTCTGTGGCATGATATATTTTAGCATTCCGATGCAATTTCACTGTAAACAATTTGTCTTCAAGATTGCCTATCTGTAGACTTCTCTGTTTACCCACTTGAAGTGATCCACGAATCCAAAGGTTACAAAACTGTAAATTGTGTGCAGTATGTTTTGATTTTTTGTTTTAACCACAGAAATGCATATTTTTTTCTGGTACATAAACATTCTGTGATAAAAAAACAACAACACCAATAACATGTTTGTTTTTCTTTGGAGATTTTCAACAGTTCATATCAGCTGCATTTGCCAGGGCAGTCACAATGTATATTGTGACATGACTTGTTCTGTAACCTTTGGACTGAAAAATTGATAGGACATGACACAATTTGTCCTGTCTCTGCAGTTGATCAGGGTTCTAGGACATGACATATGTCCTGTTTTTGCAGTTCATCAGGGCAACAGGATAGAACATGATTTGTCCTGTCTCTGCAATCGATCAGGGTACTAGGACATAACACTATTTGTCCTGTTCCTGTGGTTGATCACGGCACTAGGACATATCATGATTTGTCCTATCTTTGCAGTTGCTCAGGGCACCAGGACATGACATGATTTGTCCTGTTCTTGTGGTTGAGCACTATTTTTCTTGTCTCTGGAGTTGCTCAGGGCACCAGGACATGACATGATTTGTCCTGTTCTTGTGGTTGAGCACTATTTTTCTTGTCTCTGCAGTTGCTCAGGGCACCTAGACATGACATGATTTGTCCTGTTCTTGTGGTTGAGCACTATTTTTCTTGTCTCTGCAGTTGCTCAGGGCACCTTATTTCATTAATCAAAAACAGAAGACGTGCTCAGGATACCCACATTTAATTATATCCCACATTTTTACATGTTTATCTTCCAACATTTTGCTTGTATGTTTGCCTTGGTTTATTTTTAGTAGTCCTGAATGAAATGTTTAAAAGCAGCTGAGCTTGGTAACATGCAGGACTGCTTACACATGACATATAGTCAACATAGCCGCTTCATACAGCAGAAAGACCTGTAGGTGCTGTCACTACGGTGTGAAGTATTAGGCTGTTATATCTTTCAGATCAAGGCATTTAACAAATAATGCATCAATGTCATTGCACCGGGTTTACCTCATCTGGCGCCGGTTTGCTCCATAGAATGGCCACCCGTGCAAGAGAGCATCACATACACTCTTGCAGCAATACTCGGTCTCCGGAAAAATTGTCTTCGTGGTCTGAACGACATTGTGGGTCACGTACCAGGCACTACAAAGGTTTGCCTCTTTTCTGGCTCCGTCATTGTGTTCACGAGCAGTTTTTTTCAGAGACCCAAAGGGGTCATTACTGGAACAGTGGAGTTTGTGCTCTTTATAACACTTTCAGCAGGCCACCCTTTAGAAGGAAGATTGACAACCCGATACAGTGAGGTTGATTCTCTTGGCTTTATCTCCTATTTGACGCAGACCAAAAGCCAGCCAATGACCTTGTGTACACAAGGCAGACAACTTGAGCACTTGTTTATGATGGCAGGTCTGCTCTGGAGCGTACTGGTCAGGATTAATCATGCCACCACCACTGCTGGGGATTGAACTTTTACCCACTGTCTTGCTAGGCATGTGAACTAACAGTTATGCCACTGCAACTCCTTAATACAGCATATGTGACAATAGCTAACATTGCTTGCATACTTGCACATGTGACAACAAACAATGGCTAAGACTGCTTATATATTTGACATGTGACAAATAACTAATGCTGCTTACTTACGGCACATGTGAACAAATGATAACCGATGCTTATTTATGACAGATGTGATGACAAATAATAGCTATGACTATTTACATATGACACATGTGAATGCAAACGATAGGTGAGGTTGCTCGCATATGGTAGTTAAGACTGCCTCCATTCGACATGTTTGACAAACAGTAGATGCTGTGTCTGAAATATAACAGTAAATATATACATATACAATAGTCATGATGAACCATTGAGTCCAGTGTTAACATGAACTGTTATGCATACAATGTTTATGTGAAATTATTATAATTGACATAGAAATGTATGTGTGGTGATGATGAAGTTATTGTCTTCGTCTCTATAGAAGACATGCCAGAGATTACAGTTAGTGGACATCACATAAATACGGTCAAACCTTTGTGATAGTACAATTATAGTCATTTGTATTTGGGGCAAGTGCAAAAATTCAGTATTTTATGCACATGATAACATCAGATAGATTTATCACAGGAATAAAGAGCAGAATAGAACAAGCAATAATGTATTTTATGACACAAAGAACATATGCAATAAATCCTTGTCATTGAAAGCCTAAAAAAAAAAAAGGCATTATTGAGTGAACTGATTTTAACTTCGGCTGTGATACAGAGCAGGTTGAACTCGAGCAAGAACATTCTTTGAAGTGAACACTGCAAAGATTGAGATAAGGGATAGAGAAAGACAACAGGAGAAGATCTTTGACTGTCTTTGATTGTGGTGTAAGAGAATATGTGAGGTACATAAATTAATGTTCTGTTGGAGATGGGAATGTACAAAGAAGCATGATCACCTATTCCAGTTTATATGGCACTTGATGATGTGACGTGCAGGGTTAATGAGATTGTGACCACATAGACTTTGCTTCCGCAGTGGATGTGAATAAATCAACGCTTCTACAGTATATGAATAAATCAAACTTCCACTGTATGTGAGTAGATCAACAGCTATTGGCCTTTATGTGCCAGAGATATAATTATGGACACCCGTCGAGAAAATCTGTGCAGATGTTTCTACATGTCTGACAGTGATAACAAAAGTTTGTCTCCAACTTGACCAGATGTGTCTGTATCTTTGTAAGACCAATAGAGATTTAGACATTTTCTTTGTGCAGATCAAAACATAGAGATGCAACAATCTGTGAGAAACTTGGTTGATGATTGAAAGGAGAAATTAAAATGGATCATAGTTGATGCTATTTATAAATTGAGTTGTAAATATTGAGCGTGTGAATTCAGGAGTTGCTACATAAACATGACAGATGTGTCATCATGGACATACAACATAGCAGTTGTGCTGAGATACATATTGTGTCACACTGATTATATAATATGTATCTATTACACTACAGTTTCATGTGGATGTGATAGATTATGAGACACCACACTTGTATATAGACAACATACTACATTACAGTAGAAATGGTAGACCACAGTACACACTATTGCTGTTATATGTAGATATAATACATGACATGCCACATTGTCTTATATAGAATAAAATATTACCACTCAACAACAACAAAAAATATTTTACCGCACAGGTACAATTAATGTGTCAATGTCTGGCCCTGGAGCCGCAGCCAAGTCGACGCCAGCGTTCATAGCGAGCGCACTCGCTGGACTGGCTGGCGTGCCGCTAGGCACAATAGCCAGTCTACACAGGTATGCTTGCTTGCTTGCTTGTGTTCGTTAGGTTGAGCTCCAACGCGAAGTCCTGTATGTCGGATGAAGGCATCCTGTTGGCCAACATCAGTGTGATGTCATACAGGACCTGAGGTTTGCGTGAGTATCCGTTGTCCCATGTCTGGCTTATTGGTGTGCAGACTGGTGGTTCCTCGCCGAACAGGCAGACACTCTCCGACTTCGGAGGAGTCGGCGATCCTACTGACTTTTGCCAGGACCCCGAAGGGACCTGTTGCCCAGGACGCTCGACGAGGACGCGTCAATAGGTCTTGGCCAGTATATAACCCGGCCCTGGTGCCTTCGAAACACCTCTGCGTCCCTACACAGGTATGAGTCACCGACACGGTGGTTCGTGACTTTAACAGAAGATGTGCATGTCAAACTGTACGATAAGCTACATCGGGTACAATTACAAGTACCGAATTCGGACATCAATATTTTTCTGGAGCATGTAGACAAAGAAAGGCAAAAACTTACTTTGCATTGGATCACAGCGGCAATGAAGATAGAGGGTGTTAAGGCAATCGCCGTACATGCCACTGGGGACTCGAATGTGGAGGTATTTCCACTAAAAAACTCTGGAGGTAAATGGGGGAGCCTTATGTAACCCCGTCCAGGACATCCCCCATTTCATAAAGCTAAACATAACAGGGGTTACCAAAAACACTCACAATTCTGATAACATTGCCCAGCAGGAGAACTGCTTGTCATGTTTGTGGTATGGACGACCACTGGTCCAACAAATGTCCAGCCAAACATACAAACAAGCCTGTTGTGGCACAAGAAGATGTAATAAATTTTTCACCTCTGAGAAGGCAAGGACCAGAACAACATCAACAAAACGAACAACGCGGAAAACAATTTGAACAACAGCCCTCACAACAAGAACATCAACAAACGGATACGCCAACAGACAATCAAGAAAACTATATTCTGGAAACGCAAACAGAAGAACCCTTTACAACTGTTTACCACTCCAAAACCAGAAAAAGACAACTACGAGGTGTAAGTCCAAACTCAACAAGCAGTACTAAGGAAGAAGAAGAAGAAAACTCACCAACCAAATCAACGCCAAAAAAGAAGGAAAGACAAACCGAAAATACTGACGAAACCATCAGCAACGACACCTTTGATGATATAACTAAATCAGAATTGACATCTAAGAACACTACTGACACTGACACTGAAACCGAAGAAGATGGCCTACTGTTTCAACATCTACAATCAGATCACGTCTGCACCAAGACAACAAGAAAAAATAACTATCTCAACTAGAAAACCTCGTTCGTATCTGATTCTTATTACTGTTAGTCAACAATATAATTTGCTTGTTTTGATTAATTTATGATGACTAATGATATTGTTATTATTAGTCTGAACATTTCAGGTTTACGCACAAAACAAAAACACATCGTCACACTCATACACAAATACAAACCCGATTTCATTCTCCTACAAGAAACAAACATATGCGAATACACACACGCAAAGCAAATCACTACACAATTAGGGCTCAGACACTCATGCTTCAGTCTGTCGACACATCGTACGGGTTCTGGAACCGCTATACTGCAGACTTCAGATAAATGGGAAATTACTGGCACACACAAGGACGACCAAAGAGACATTACCAATATACACGTTAGAAACAACACACACACATACGCTTTAGTCAACATACATGCCCCAGCAAATTACAGCTACCAACCACAATTCTTTGAACACTTAGAAAACCTATTAGCACAGACATTCAGAGGGAGGCATGTTGTTTTAGCAGGTGATTTTAATTGTTGTTTAGCTTCGGCTGACATAATAGGCGGGGAAGTGAAAACGCAGTTAAGAAGAGCCGGCCAAGACGACATGAATCAACTTGATACATTGCAATACATAATTGACACACATAACCTAGTAGACGCATTCAGGCACAAACACCCCAACAGTCACGATACAACGCACAGAAACCATGCACATAACAGATCATCTAGGTTAGATATAATATATGTACCATCAACACACCACATAAAACAAACTAAACACCTACAAGAAACTCTCCAGTATACAGACCACAAAGCAATACTAGCACACATCACTATAAATAACACACCCACACAGCCTTTCAAACGATCACCACACTGGAAATTTAACAACACATTACTCCAAAACGCAGAATATATACAATATATGACAGACCTGATACATACATACACTGATAGTATACCAACTGACAACATTAGACAATACTGGGACTTACTGAAAAACACAATATGGAGCAGGACACAACAACTAGCATCCGTCATACACAAGCGTAGACTACAACAAGAACAGATAATACAAACAGCAATACATTTAACAAAGCAAACCGACAGAAACTCACCATACTTGCATGCATTAGAAACGCAACTGGAACAACACCAACAGCACAGATACTTGGGTGCACTAATTAGAACAAAACTCAACACCATTACACATGAGACACCCAGCAAACAATACATGGCAATAGAACAAAACATACAGCGTAGCAAACAGATAAACACAATAATAGACATGCAAGGAATCACACAAACAGAAACCACATGTATAACAGAAGCATTCCAGCAATACTATACACACTTATTTACAGCAGAGACAGTAAACACACAAATACAAGATAGCTTCTTACAATATACAAAAAAGATATCAGACAGAGACAAAGAGATATTGGACACACAATTGACATTAGAAAACATAACACATGCACTTAGTAAAATGAACACAGACAAAACACCAGGACCAGACGGATTAACAGTAGAATTCTATCAACAATTCTTTCCTATCATAGGTAATCTTCTTCTAAAAGTCTATCAAGAAGCCTTTGACAAACAAGAACTCCCTGATAGTTGCAACATATCTTATATAACACTTATACACAAAGCAAAGACAGACAAGACACAACTGAAAAATTACAGACCAATTTCACTTCTTAACACAGATTACAAAATTCTGGCCAAATCACTAGCACACAAAATCACACAATTTCTACCAAAACTAGTACACCCAAACCAGCAATGTAGTGTACAGCACAGGAATATACTAAACCACACACACCTCATTAGAGACATTATAACGTACACACACCAGAAAGACTGTCAATCCTCCCTCTTATCTTTGGACCAAGAGAAGGCCTTTGACAGAATCGCACACTCCTATTTGCACAAAACCCTAGAACACTGCAATATAGGACAATACTACAGAAAGTGGATACAGATTTTCTATAACAACCCTGAAAGCAAAGTCTTAGTGAACCATTCACTTACTGCTAGCTTCAGGCTGACAAGATCTATAAGACAAGGGTGCCCATTATCACCACTTCTGTATATACTGACACTAGAGCCATTATTAGAAAAGATCAGACAAGATACCAGCATTAAAGGCACTTTCATACAGGGAATAGGAGAGCAAAAGGTCATTGCTTATGCAGACGATACTGCATTCTTCCCTACAAGCAACACATCCATCAGAAACATACTGCACACCTTTTCCCACTTTGGGAAAGGCAGTGGAGCCAAAATTAATATACAAAAATCACAAATTATGGGCCTGGGAAGGTGGAAACAAAAGTCTGATTTCCCTCCAGACCTAACGCATACACACAATATGAAACTGTATGGAATCACATTTCCATGTGACCCCAGAACAACACACAGAGAAACATGGCTACAACTAACACACCAAATCACAGACATGCTACATAGGTATAAATACAAAACATGAACAATATTTGGTAGAAGCATAATAGTTAACACATACATCATACCAAAAATAATATAGTTAGTGACAGTGTTAAACCCTCCAAAACAGACAATCACATATTTAGTAAGACAATACACAGCATACAGCATAAAACTCTCATTCAGGATAAGAAACAAGGAGGAATAGCACTTCAGGACATACAAACAAAAATACAAGCACTTAGAATCAGCCACATAGGTAATAATATCAGACATCAAGAACAACATAGATTAGCATTATATTATATAGCACACAAAATAAAACATCTCACAAAACTAAACAATGCAGCAGCACATTATCGGGGCATACTACCATCCTTCTATCACACATGTATACAGGCAATACAAGGACATGAACATTTAATAAATGAAACAACACGAGAAATATACAAACAATTAGTTAGTAAACAAGCACCAGCGCTTAAGCTGAGAATCAAAAGAGGACGAAAATATTTCATGTCAGACTACACATCCACCTTTTCCAACTTACACAACAAACACATCACATCTAAGGCGAAAGAAGTAACTTACAGACTGATTTTTAATATAACTCCCATAATACCCAAATTAGCATTCAGATCCAGACAAATAGGAAAATGCCAATTATGCAGGAACAACACAAAAGAGACAGAAGAACACATATTTTTCACATGTCAAACAGTCACAGATGCAGTGGAAACTCTGCAACAAATAATACAAACACACACAGGCAAACAAACAGACATTTGCAAGGCAATCTTTCTTAACACTCTTCCTAAAACATCCGAAGACACACACACAAAACTACTTCAAACACTAGCGGAATACAGAAAATTAGTTTGGACTTGCAGAATCAAGGCAAGGTTCAACTCCCTTACATACAACAGAAACTTATTTTTACTAATGTTCAAATACAAACTAGCTACTATTTTTCCTGACTGAAATGTGTAAATTTCCTTAATTTCATTTACTCTTGCAATTTAAAAAAAATGTCATTATTGTTAATTTAAAAAAAAAAAATAATAATAATAATATAAAAAACACATAATATGTTTTACACCCGATCGTGTTGACAGACGATAGTTGGTTTCTGCTGCAGAGCACAAAATCTACAGCCCTTGCTGTGGAAAATTGTTAGAACGTGTGTGCGTCTTGCGAGCCCTGTGTGTGGCTTATTTTGTTAATACTTGGGAGCACTTCTCACTAGGTGGTAGCAAGCATTGTAGAGCACAAATAGTACATGTCGCAATTCTTCCCCAGCGTGCTTTGAATCACAAATCCACCCCTCTCCCCCCCCCCAAACAACTTTAAAGAGAGATATATAGCTCCTCTGGCCTAGGCACACAAAGGCTGTGTGAAAACTGGCTGCGTGTCCGCTGTAAGACCGTTTTGTGGCTGGTGGTCTCTAGGCATTTTCTACGTTCAGCGATTTGCTCTTTGCCTAAATTCAACACGATTCCCCAGTACGATTATATAAACATTGTTGTAGAATACAAAAGGCTAACATGTATGGTATTTATATATGTGTAGCCATGTATGGGTGAATTCGTGTAGGTATTTATGTAAATATAATTATGGCTTTGTGTTGATATACAGGTATTTATATTAATATATGGAAATCCCCCCGCACACGCGCACACACACACACACACACACACACACACACACACACACACACACACACACAAATAAATAAATTGGGAAGCCACAATTTAAATATAATGAAAATGTAAAGATCACGGAAATACATGTACTATTATCTACAGAAAGCAAGAGATAAATAAAGACTGAATGTGTGTGTGTGTGTGTGTGTGTGTGTGTGTGTGTGTGTGTGTGTGTGTGAGAGAGAGAGAGACAGAGAGAGAGAGAGAGAGAGAGATAGAGAGAGAGAGAGAGAGAGAGAGAGAGAGAGAGAGAGAGAGAGAGAGAGAGAGAGAGAGAGATGGACAGGTGTAACATGCATTCCACTTGTGGAGATGGAAATGAAACAAGAAATGTGTGTTTACATGCACTATGCCATAAATGTTATATTATCATAACTGTATATGCATGTATTTGTTTTATTAGCGCATGTGACACATAACACTAACAAACGGCAACGAAGAAAGAAAAATAGAAAATAAAAAAAAAAAACCAAAAAATATTTTACTGTAGATGTGTTCGATTGTATCCTTCTGTCCACTTACCACCAACATCTGGACTGTGTCCATTGGAATAGACACTGCCAAAATAACACCGTTGTAGCAGGCAGTGGACAATTACAGAACAATCAACAAAGAAATTGTCCAACAACTTTATCAACAAAAAGTCGCAAACATTCTAATCTTAGCCCCACAAGCGCAAATCTCGTAAAAGATTTGGCTGAAGACAGCACATATTACAGAAGAAGCAAATAACTTGTTTTAAACAAAGGATACTACAGCTGTAAATGTGTTTATTGTTTATTGATGGTATTAATAATCTTACAATTATATTATCATTAATAATACTATTATTATTACTGCTGCTATTATTATTAGTTTTTCTTATTTTT
>JACEFZ010020428.1:0-48952 GCA_014155875.1 Cepaea nemoralis
CGGGAAAGTTCCCCTTTATCAACTTCGCTCTTGCCCCCTCCCCATAACGCGATGACTGTGAAAACAACAATTAATAACTGTGACAACATCAGTGATAACCATGGCAACATCACATGATAACTGTGACAACATCAGTGATAAGTGTAACAAAAACAAGTCATAACTGTAACAAGTGATAACTGTGACAACATCACGTGATAACTGTGACAACAACTAGTGGTACATGTGATCATAACAAGAGATAACTGTGACAACAACAATAGTTAAATGTGACAACAACAAGAGATATATGTGACAACAACAAGAGATAACTGTGACAATAACAAGTGATAACAGTGACAACAACAAGAGATAACAGACAACACCAAGAGATATCTGTAACAACAACAAGATACCTCACCAATTGCAACTGCGCAAATTTTCACTGAAACAGTCTCTACATTCGATATTATAGCAACGTGTTCATTGGAGGGAAATGCCACGTAGAAAATAATAAAGTATCCTAATTCGTAAATCACGACCTACTAAATGTGAAAATAACTTCACATCCGTATTGTTTGTCACGCGATATAGCTCATCTGTTATACCTTATACAATGACAACGATTGAACACAAATGAATTCGGTTTTACTGCATTAAAGACGGGGTGGTATAAATAACTGCAAAACACGAAGACATAGTTTGGCAAAACTACACTTGCAAAAACAAAGAACGTTGCGGCGACAAATATTCATCACCATATAACAACACGAAACAAACCACAACAACACAAAACCACACAAACAACAAATGAAATTACTCCAAAGTGTTGTTTGTCCATCAAGAATAATGATGACCATTCATTTCATCCAGTGGGGCATGAAAGTATGGAGCCGTGAGTTCTAAGATGGCCGATAAGGCCTATTTTGGCTCGAAATGTTCTTTGACAATGTGGGACCCCAAACTAACTACATTAGGGCATAATATGGTGTTGTTTCCATAACTGTGTGCCCTGATGGCGAAATTCCAGCAGTTAATTGCAGTTTCTGCTTTTTGTTGTTGTTTGCTTCGAGTTGCTATTTGCTGTTGTTTGTTACGTGTTATTTAGTGACAAAAGCTTTTCGCCGCAATATAATCTCTCGTGTATTTTGTTGTGTGTTGCTGTTGTTGTATAGTAATAGTCTACAACAACAACAACAACAACAACAACAACAACAACAACAACAACAACAACAACAACTACTACTACTACTACTACTACTACTACTACTACTACTACTACTACTACTACTACTACTATTACTACTACTACAATTGCTGCTGCTACTACTACTACTACTACTACTACTACTACTACTACTACTACTACTACTACTACTACTACTACTACTACTACTATTACTACTACTACAATGCTGCTGCTGCTGCTATTACTACTACTACTACTACTACTACTACTACTACTACTACTACTACTACTACTACTACTACTACTACTACTACTACTACTACTACTACTACTACTACTACTACTACTACTACTATTACTACTATTACTACTACTACAATTACTACTACTACTACTACTACTACTACTACTACTACTACTACTACTACTACTACTACTACTACTACTACTACTACTACTACTACTACTACTTTTACTACTACTACTACTACTACTACTACTACTACTACTACTACTACTACTACTACTACTACTACTACTACTACTACTTCTACTACTACTACTACTACTACTACTACTACTACTACTACTACTACTACTACTACTACTGTCGACTTTGGCCGACGTCACTTGATCTCGGTGAATGGTATTGCATAGTGTTTCGACTACATTGCAGAGACCCAGTCTCAAGTGCACGGCACTCGTTTAGAGGGATGGCTAGAGTCGACACGAGACTGTACCCGTTCTAGATCTTAGATGAGAGATTGTTCGCTGGCTTCCATGTTAGACGTTGGACATGATATACTGCGACTTGCAGACAGACACGTCAACCATATTAGTGCAGTGATTGATCCCACTCAACAATCCGATTGTTCTAGAGCCAGCACGAGACCTCTTCGCATGCCTCGCCCAGTTGTTTTTTTGTACCCGACTTCTGGTTAGTCCTTTAATGCCTGACTGCTTTTAAGAACGTAGTACCCGAATTAAGAGATCGGACCACTTGAGCCTACCTCTACGGCGAATAGCCTGACGGTATACCCTTCCTGTCTCAGACTTGCTACCATACTTCTCCATCTTGTACGTGTGAAGCTCCTCCATTCTCGACTCGTATGGGACGGTCAGCTCGATCAGCGTTAATCGCCGCCCCGACGAGGAGTGCAGTACAATGTCAGGTTGCCACTGAAACTATCTCATCACCGCTGCTAATGACCATGACCTTATAGGTCAACTGCCAGCTGCCAGTCTCCCGGGCCATCGAAGCTAGACGTTAAGTCTGCTGCAGCATTCCTTGTCTCCGCATTTCTGCCCAGCTCTGACGTTAAGTCTGCAGCACTGCCTTCATTGTCGCCACGTTTCTGCCCAGCTATGACGAAGTAAATCCGCATCAACCGCCAGTAACCCGCATCCTGGCTCCACCCACAATGGCTGCCAACACAGTGAGTACTATATTGTTGCTCCATGCATATCGGCTCTGGCGAAGGGCTACTTTACATGTAGACAGCACGTGATCCATTGTCTGGTTCTTTCCTTGACAGAGGGGACATGCGAGGTCAGTAGACTGACCCCATTTGACCAGGTTGCAGCTGAAAGCAGGACATCGTAGAGTGATCTGACGACGAAACGTTGGCGCAGCGGTAACCTGTGCCAGAAATCATGCCATTTCAAGGATGTCTGCATTGCCCCTTCCCACGACATCCATTGGATGCCATTCCTGGGCTGCCTTCTGAACTCTCATATCCTCCTCTCTTTCTCGGGCCCCTTGAACCACCAGGTCTCTACGTTCCCTGACCGTCGCCTTTGACCACAATTAGGCTGTGTCAACTAGCGACGTGTAGGGCGCCTGGTTGTTTCCATCAACCACACAATAATAAATAAACCTAGCGACATGTCTTTCAAATTGGGTGTGTCCCTTGTTCTCTTTTAGTTTGAGTGATACCTGGGATTTCCACTTCCATCCTGTTTTGAGCGCGGGTTGTGAGCCGCTGACTGTATAATCTGAGACTCGCGCAGCATCATCGTCAGTCTGGCTTTCCCGACTTTGTACTCCTCCAAGACGGAGTTGACGGGAGGACGAGCTTGCCTTTCTTGCGGTCTTTCATAGGCAGAACAAGCGTGCATCCTTCAACTCTAAATAAACATGCTCTTGTGTGTGTGTGTGTGTGTGTGTGTGTGTGTGTGTGTGTGTATCTCTCTCTCTCTCTCTCTCTCTCTCTCTCTCTCTCTCTCTCTCTCTCTCTGTTGTATGCATATGTCTGGGTGCGGGGCATGCGTTTGCGCGCTCGAAAGTGTGTGTAGAGGATAATTAGGTAGAAGGATTACTATGTTGTGAGAAAGCAATAGGTGTAGGAGATACATGGTGACTCTAACCAAAACAACAACAAGAACAACTGGCATCGGTGTCTTATCTAACAATTTCCTGTGTCGGCAAGTTTACAGTCTGTTCTCTGCCGACACACTGGAGTACGTGTTGTCCTAGTTTGTCGGCAGTAGACGTACACTCGACACAATCCGAATAACCAATGTCGAGTTTCCAGACAGTAAACATACACTAGACACAATCTGGTTAACGAATGTCAAGATGCCCAAAGAAGAAATCATAATTTTCAATACACACACAGATACACCCAGACATAACCACAGACCGATTGTGATGGAAATTGTTCTAATGCCACACACACACACACACAAACACACACACACACACACACACACACACACACACACACACACACACCACACACACACACACACACACACACACACACGCACGCACGCACGCACGCACGCACGCACGCACGCACGCACGCACGCACTCACTCACTCACACACACACACACACACACTCACTCACTCACTCACTCACTCACACACACACACACACTCACACACACACACACACACACACAAACACACACACACACACACACACACACCGATTGTCACCGACATAGTTCTAATGATATAAACACCCACACACATGTGTAATCGGCACGGTCCTAGTGATGCAAACATACCCACACCAGTTGTGATACACATACTGTTCAGATGACGCGATCACCCTCTCACACGTCTAATATAGACATGAAAGTGCGGTGTGTGTCGCTACTATGCGGATCTACACTGTGATGTGTTCAAGAAATCAGATTAAGGAACCACTACTTGGAAGTGAAGAGACAAAGTGGATTCTGTTGCCTGTTGGAATCATATCTTCACATGAGCGACAAACTGATAGCATTGGAATCGCTTCATAGTGGCGTTCTGTGTGTGAGCATGTCAGCATGGACGTTCGTTTGAATACGAGTTATTTGTGGCGGCATTTCTGACCGGTCAATGATCTCGCTGGGGTTAGATGTGGTTTTAAAACTTGTGCATTCAGTAAAAGTAAACAGAGCTGGATTGTGTCTGTTATCTAAAATGTTTTTTTTGGGAGGGGGTGGGGGTGTGGGGGTGGGGTGGGGTGGTGGGTGGTGGGGTGGGGATTTCCTTGAGGATGCGATGTGGTTCTCCTTTGCCTACATAAAGAAGGCATAGAGAACCAGAACGGTCGCCGTGAGGTCAGTGTGACAGAGAAAAGAAAGAGAGTCTTGGTAATGGATAAAGAGGCCAACATAACAGCCTTTCGGGCAGGTCCTGCCCGTCAGTTGGCACAAGACACCGCTGATGTACTATAAATACAGTTTGACTGTCTCTCTGGCCACGGAGGCAGGGGTATTTCCTACGCGTTATTAGATTCACTGGTGTTATTGTGGGTGATGGGAACAACCAGGCGCTCTACACTTCGCTAGGTTTATTTGTTATAGTGTGGGTGATGGGAACAACCTTACAAGTCTCTAGGTTTATTTGTTATAGTGTGGGTGATGGGAACAACCAGGCGCTCTACACTTCGCTAGGTTTATTTGTTATAGTGTGGGTGATTGGAACAACCTTACAAGTCTCTAGGTTTATTTGTTATAGTGTGGGTGATGGGAACAACCAGGCGCTCTACACGTCGCTAGGTTTATTTGTTATAGTGTGGGTGATGGGAACAACCTTACAAGTCTCTAGGTTTATTTGTTATAGTGTGGGTGATGGGAACAACCAGGCGCTCTACATGTCGCTAGGTTTATTTGTTATAGTGTGGGTGATGGGAACAACCTTACAAGTCTCTAGGTTTATTTGTTATAGTGTGGGTGATGGAAACAACCTGGCGCCCTACACGTCGCTAGGTTTATTTGTTATAGTGTGGGTGATGGGAACAACCTTACAAGTCTCTAGGTTTATTTGTTATAGTGTGGGTGATGGGAACAATCAGGCGCCCTACACGTCGCTAGGTTTATTTGTTATAGTGTGGGTGATAGGAACAATCAGGCGCCCTACACGTCGCTAGGTTTATTTATTTCATTGTGAAAGACAGGAGCTGCAGTGGTGTAGTGGCTTCACACTCCACTGTCGCATCTGGGGTCAAAGGTTACAGTCCGCTCCATCCATCATGTGCCATGCCGGTAAGCGTGGGCGGTCATGTTCTGCCATCTCACTCGATCACCAGAGTCGTGGATCAGCTCCGTGTTTCTGTCTCGACCATGCCACAAGGCCAAGCCGTCCAGGTACTTGCTTCTAGGTCTTCCCCTTGGTCTGTTCCCCTCGATCTTACCAGTTGTCACCAAATTCTCCAATCCATTTCTTCTCATAACATGCCCAAAAAATTTTGACTGTCTACGTCTAATTTCTCTAATCAATTTACGATCTTCATTTGTTTCTTGAAGAACTTGTTCATTGGTCTTTCTACGCTACGAGGTGGGTTTTTAATGGACCTGTACCCCAGGATGACACTGTCTAAAATGGGTTCTAGGACACGTCTTGGGAAGTAAATTCGGAGGGGGTGTTACTGACCACGGCACCCGCCGAGAGTTGATTAACTTCTACAAGTTTGGGACTAGCACCATATGCCCAGCGGCGCCTTACGGTGTTAAAAGTCCCTTTATTTTTCTATTGTCATAGAGGGAAAAGTGGGATTTTCGATAGGTTGCTAAATGTTACTGTTTCATTGTCGTACACGGCAAAATGCTGCTTTCTTTAGATGGCTAAATGTTATTGTTTCATTGGCGTAGAGGGTAAATGTGAAGCTTTCTAAAGGTGGCTAAATGTTATTGTTTCATTGTCGTAGACAGGAAATGCGAAGCTTTCAATAGGTGGCTAAATGTTGTTTCATGTAGATGGGAAAAGTGCGGCTTTCTAAAGGTAGCTAAACGTTATTGTTTCAACGCCGTAGGCGGGAAAACTGAGGCTTTCTACCGGTGGTTAAATGTTATTGTTTCATTTTCGTAGACAGAAAATGTGAAACTTTCTCATCATCATCATCAAGTGCCGTGCCGGCTGGCGTAGGCGTTCATGGCTCTCCACAGATCTCGGTCTTTGGTGTTCTGGATCAACTCTGCTGATGATATTCCTCCATGCCACCGTCTCAATCCGTCCAGCATCATTTCTCTTGGTCTGCCTCTGCCTCTCTTCCCCTCGATCTTTCCAGTTGTCAGGGTGTTCTCCAATGCCTCTCTTCTCATCACATGACCAAAGAAAGCTGTTTGTCTCTTTCTTATTGTTGTATATAGTGTTCTAGTTTCATTAGCCTTTTTCAGGCAATCGTTGTTAGTTAACTCTGGCAGTCCAAGGAATTCGCAACATTCGTCTTAAAAACCACATCTCTGTTGCTTCTAAGTTCTTCCTAATTTGTTCATTTACATTCCAAGATTCGCTGCCATACAGCAAAACTGGTTCTATATAGCATTTTAGCACTCTCTTTCTTACATTCATTGATAGCGACTTATTGCATAAGATACTCTTCATTTTCTGAAATGCGGCTTTTGCCTGCCCTATTCTGCTCTTAATCTCTGTTGTACATCTTCCATCTGATGTTATAAGTGCCCCTAGGTATTTAAAATTATCCACTTGGTTGAGAATTTCCCCTTCTATTTCTATGTCACATTTTGGTGTCCCCATTTTCTTTGATATCACCATTGTTACTGTTTTCTTGATATTCAAGGAGAGTCCTTTCTGTGCACTCTCTGATACTACAATGTCCAATAATTGTTGTAGGTCTGTTGCATTATCCGCCACCAATACTGTGTCATCTGCATAGCGTATATTGTTTATATTATATCCTCCGATTAGTATTCCTGGCTTCTCTTTGATCTCTCTCATTATTACTTCGCTATATAGGGAGAAGAGATCGGGTGACAAGACACACCCCTGTCGTACTCCTAGCTTTATCTGTTCGTAACTACCCTCTTTATTTCCCATTTTAATTGCTGCTACTTGGTTCCAGTTTATTATACTTAAATCGTTCCCATCAATGTTGATATCTTCCAACATATTAATCAGCTCATTATGTTTTACCTTAGTATAATCTATGAAGCATAAATATATGTCCCTCTGTTTCTCTATTGACCTTTCTATTAGTGTTCGTAATATATATATTGCATTGTTTGTACATCAACATCGGGGGACGATGCATCAATAACATTAGATATGCAGATGATACAGTCTTGATTGCAGACAATGAACAGGACCAGCAAAA
This sequence comes from Cepaea nemoralis, assembly GCA_014155875.1. Taxonomy (NCBI): domain Eukaryota; kingdom Metazoa; phylum Mollusca; class Gastropoda; order Stylommatophora; family Helicidae; genus Cepaea; species Cepaea nemoralis. Next base: position 7,719 of record JACEFZ010020428.1, read on the forward strand.
TTTAGTAGATGCGGTTGTTACACACAGTGAACAACTAGTGTTAGAATTAAATTGTAAAAAGACACAGATTATGGTCGTCACTAGGAAGAACGAAATACCACAATGTAATATACAAGTAAATGGGAATATTCTTCAACAGGTGAATAGGTACAATTATCTCGGAACAGTAATAACATCTGATGGGAGATGCCTTGAAGAGATTAGAACAGGAATCGCCATGTCAAAAGTAGCCTTTAGCAAGATGAAAAACATACTGACCAATAAAAAGATGTCAATTGAAAAGAGAAAAAGAGTGTTGAGATGCTACATAGAACCTGTACTTTTATATGGATGTGAAGCTTGGACAATGAGCAGTCAGGCTGAAAAACATCTGATGGCTGTAGAAATGTGGTTTCTGAGGAAAATGCAAAGAATACCATGGACAGCCAGAAAGACCAATGAACAAGTCCTTCAAGAAACAAATGAAGATCATAAACTGATTAGAGACATTAGACGTAGACGGTCACAATTTTTTGGGCATGTTATGAGAAGAAATGATTTGGAGAACTTGGTGACAACTGGTAAGATCGAGGGGAACAGACCAAGGGGTAGACCTAGAAGCAAGTACCTGGATGGCTTGGCCTTTTTGGCATGGTCGAGACAGAAACACGGAACTGATCCACGACTCTGGTGATCGAGTGAGATGGCAGAACATGACCGCCCGCGCTTACCGGCATGACACATGATGAATGGATGGATTGTTTGTACCCTTTCCTTCCATAAAACCGTACTGTTCTTCACTAATTTCCATTTTTATTTTCTTTCTTGTTCTTCTCATTATAATTCTGAGTAGAAGCTTAGTGACATGGTTTATGAGGTTAATTATACGAAAATCTTCACATTCAATTCCTCCTGGTCTCTTTGGTATTGCTATAAATACAGATTTTACCATATCGCTCGGTAAATATCCACTGTTGTAAATATCATTTAGCATTTTGGTTAATATATCTACCCCAAATTCTCCCAATACTTCTAATTCTTCTATTGTGATTTCATCTGGCCCAGCTATTTTTCCTTTCTTCATATGTTTCCTAGCGTCAGCAACTTCTTCTTTTAGAATAGGTGGGCCTTCTAAGTTACTTTCTTCTGTTAATTCTTCCCTTTCTCCATTATATAATTCTCTTATATACTCATTCCACCTCTTCATTATAGCATCTTCCTCCAATAATGTCTTTCCTGTTTTTGATTTCAACTCCCTGTATTTATTCTTATTTTTCTTCCTGTGAGCTCACTGATTTGTCTGTGCATACTTTTTTGATCTTTAATGGAATTTAATTCAATTTGTTTGCATTGCTCGTTTAACCAATTTTCTTTTGCCTTCACACAATTATCTCTTATTTCTTTATTTATCTTAGCATACTCTTGTTTGTCATTTTTATTGTGTTTCCTTTTATCCATCAGCATTAAGATTTCTTCATTCATCCATTTTTTTAAAGCTTTTTGGCTTCTCTCCGGTAATATTTCTTTGCTAGTTTGATGAATGGAGTCCCGTAACATTTCCCATTGATCATTTATACTCTGTATTTTAGCTATTGCATTGTACCTATTTTTCACAGTCTTTCTGTATTGTTCTTGATTAACCATTATTTTCCCTCTCTTTAATCTTACTTGTATTTGTCCACATATTACCGTCAGCACCAGGCATTGTCTTTACATTAATTAATGCATTTCTAAATCTTTTATTAATAAGTATGTAGTCAGTTTGGTTCCGTATTTTCATATCAGGGCTTTTCCATGTGTATAGTCGTCTTTTATGGTGTTTAAACCATGTGTTTCCAATTATCATATCATTAATAGTTGCCCTTTCTATTAGTTTCTCTCCTCGTTCATTTCTTGTACCTAAACCGTAATTCCTCACTGTATCCTCTATTTTTCCCTTTCCTACTTTTGCATTAAAATCTCCCAGTATTATTTTTATTTCTTGTGATCCAATTTGAGCTATTGCCATTTCTATTTCATCGTAAAAGTGTTGTATTTCTTCTACATTACTGCTTGTTGTTGGTGCATATAGTTGTATAATATTTATATCTATTGGTTTGCCTTTGATTTTGACCATTATAACTCTATCTGAAATACACCAGTATCCATTCATAGATTTGGCTGTTTTTTCATCAAATATTATTCCTACACCTTTTTCATGTGTGTCCCCTCCAGAATAAATTATTGTGTGTTTGTCAGTTATAATGTTGCCAGATCCCTTCCATCTCATCTCACTTATACCTAGTATATTCATTTTCATGTTTTCCATTTCTCTTAGAACATTGTTCAACTTTCCTAGCTCATTTAATGTCCTAACATTCCATGTTCCTACTCTAAATTTATTTATTTTATTTATGATTTTGCCATCAGTAGCTGGATGACGGTCTGGTGTCACGTGTGGCTCATGACTGTCCCTACCGGACGAGGGTGTCCTAAGACAGCCATTAACGCCGTTCACTATTTCTGAAATGTGTGTCGCCATGAAATCTTGGGAAGATAATGTGGTGGTTTCCCCTTGACTTCCACATTCACATGGTGGTCTTTTAATCCTGCCTTTGACAGCCATTTCCGACTGTCAGGAAAAGTGAGTGCCCTGCTCTGCTCAGCTGCAGAGTTGTCCACTTATTCCGGTGGATACTCGGTCCCCAGAGCTGTGTTAGCCACACCGTGGTGTGTTTCCATCCTCTACCACGCGGAGGTGCAGTTGGGATTTTCCCTTCCTAAAGTTATGGTCTATGACCAAAACTCTCCAGTACTTTTAGAGGACGAAGCTTTCTACTGGTGGCTAAATGTTATTGTTTCATTCTCGTAGACGGGAAAAGTGAGGCTTTCTAAAGGTAGCTAAACGTCATTGTTTCATTTTCGTAGACTGGACATGGGTAGCTTTCTACGGGTGGCTAAATGTTATTGTTTCATTGTCGTAGACGGTAAAAGTTAGGCTGTCTATCTAAAGGTAACTAAATGTTATTATTTCATTGTCCTAGACTGGAAAAGTGCGTCTTTCTATAGGTAGCTATAGATAGCTAAATGTTACTGTTACATTGCCGTAGACGGGAAAAGTGAGGCTTTCGATAGGTGGCCAAAGGTTATTGTTTCATTGCCGTAGAGGGAAAAGTAGACTTTCTAAAAGTGGCTAAATTTTATTGTTTCATTGTCATAGACGGGAAAAGTGAAGCGTTCTAAAGGCAGCTAAATATTATTGTTTCGTTGCCGTAGACGGGAATATTGAGGCTTTCTACGGGTGGCTAAATGTTATTGTTTTATTGCCGTAGACGGGAAAAATGAAACTTTATAAACGTGGCTAAATGTTATTGTTTCATTGTCGTAGACGGGAAAAGTAGACTTTCGATAAATGGCTAAATGTTACTGATTCACTGTAGCAGACGGAAAAAGTAGGCTTTCGATATGTGGCTAAATTTTATTGTTGTATTGTCGTAAACGGTAACGGTGAAGCTTTCTAAAGGTGGCTAAATGTAATTGTCCCATTGTTGTTAATGGGAAAAGTGAAGCTTTCTAAAAGTGGCTAACTTTTATTGTTTCATTGTCGTAGGCGGGATAAATGAAGCTTTCTAACGGTGACTAAATGTTATTGTTTCAATTTAGTAGACGGGAAAAGTAGGCTTACGATGGATGGATAAATGTTATTATTTCATTGTCGCAGAGTGGACAATTTGGTTTTCGATAGGTGGCTAATTGTTATTATTTCATTGCCGTAGATGGAAAAGTAGGCTTTCGATTTGTGGATAAATGTGATTGTTTCATTGTTGTAGACGGGAAAAGTTTGCTTTCGATAGTTCGCTAAATGTTATTGTTTTATTACCGTAAACGGGAAAAAGTAGGTTTCAATAGGTGGCTAAATGTTATTGTTTTATTGTAGTAGACGGGAAAAGTAGGCGTTCAGTAAATGGCTAAATGTTATTGTTTCATTATGGTAGACGGGAAAGTTTGGCTATCTAAAGGTGGTTAAATGTTATTGTTTCATTGTCATAGACGGGAGAAGTGAAGCTTTCTAAAGGTAGCTAAATGTTATTGTTTCATTGTCGTAGACGGGAGAAATTATGCTTTTCGAAGATAACTAAATATTATTGTTTCGTTGCCGTAGAAGGAAAGATCAAGTTATGTTTCCTGAATGTCACACGATTTACTTATTACATAGTGGAAGACGGAAAGAATAAGATTTGTAAAACGGCAGATTTACTTGTTTCATTGTTGTATGTTGAAACAGGGAAGACAGAAGGAATACTATTTGTGGAACGATAGATTTACGTGTTTCTTTGTGGTATTAGGCAACAGGGGGGTATCGTGAACGTGGCTAGATTTGCTTGTGTTATTGTGACTGCACTAATGAGCATCGTACTTGTCACAGGTCATTTATCAGTCACAGTGATCCTCAAACACTGTAGCTGTGACAGAGATCGGTTCCTATATTGTGAAGACCTTTGATTCAGTTCGTGACGACAGAACGTCTAGTCATGATGCCAGACAGCGCTGTGGTTGTACTACTCTACGCTCTTGTCCCCGTATTGTCCTACGGTCAAGGCAAGTATTTATTGATGGATGACGGCAGTCAGTGCTTGTTAACTCTGCTAACTATAGTGTGTTCACAAATGCCATCATTCGCCTTCAGTTTGTTTGAAATGTATCTGTTGCATCGTTATGAAATGTTTCCTTCCGTCTTATATTTACTTCCACTCAAGGAATATGTCTTTGATAAGTCCAAAGGATCTGAAATCATGGAAAGCGGCGAAATTTATTTAATATTTTGGAGAAAATGTATTGAATTCACGCTAACAAACGTGTTTTACAGTAATGCACGCCAATTCGGGTAACGACGCAAGGCACCTCTGAACACTTCCGTTCTACTATGTGACGTGCTTCTCATAAGGAAATTCCTGCACACCACGGAGAATATTCATGATTGAACACTGATGTTTCCATGTGAAGGTGTAATACATTTCGTAATATGCACTTGATCTCTGACCCGTAAATTATATACCGCATATAAACAAACACCGAGATTTACTGTACAATCTCCAGAAGAAATATTTTTAGTTGGGTGTACATAATGATAAGGTTATATGCTAAATCTCATCATTTTACATTAGTTGGTTACTGCGTTATGAATTTTCTTACGGGGAGAAACATTTGTGAACGCACTATACCATTTGTGATTTGTTTATGTTCATAATTCTCTGCTTTTCCATTGACCAAAAGGAGGTCCCTCTTCTTGTCTTCATCTCTACGCCCAAGCACCCACGTCAAGCCACTACAGTTCCTCGTCGTCTCTGCAGATACTTCCAGTAAACAATGGGTTACAGTCGGAACTCCAAGACCTCTTCAATCGATTAGAGTAAATAGGAAGGTCTTTTTCTTCTTATCGTCCATGTCATTTGGCGTTGGCGATCATGTCTGTCCACAACCATCTGTCTCATGTACTGCCAATCTTCTAATAGTCCATACCGTTGGTGATCATATCTGACCACAGCCTTCTGTCTCGTATAATGCCAATCTGCTTATATTCCATGCTGTGTGGCGTTGGTGATCATGTCTGTCCACAGCCTTCTATCGCGTGTGATGCCGAACATTTCCGATACTGATGTTCCTCTATGCCAGGATGTCAAAACATCCCAGCACCTTCTCTCTTGGTCTTCCGTTGCCTCTCCTCCGCTTCAACTTTCTCGTTGTGACGATCTACTCCTCCCCCCTCTCATGACATGTCCAAACAATGTGGACTGTCTTCTTGTGATGCGAGCAACTAATTCTCTTTGTGAGTTATCTTCTTCTAAGATGTCGTCTTGCTTTTTCTATCTGTTCACGATACTCTCTTCATTCTTCTATAAAACTACATCTCTGCAGCTTCCACATAATTCTTCACTTTTCTACTAATTGGCCACTAGTCACTTCCATACAGCAGGATTGGTTCTTTATAGCTCTCAAGAATTCTTGTCCTCATCTCGATGGACAAAGATATAGATAATATTCTTCTTCTTGTGAAATGCTGCCTTTTCTTGGACTACTGTAATTATAACTTTTAAAAAACGTCTTCCATCTGCTGTTATTTAATCACCTAAATTCTTAAATACATCAAATTGTTTAAGAATGGTTCCATTCACTTTGATGTTCCTGTTGGGTATAATATTTGTTTATGTATAATTCACATTACTTCTGTTTTTTTGTTATTAATACTAAGTTTTAACCATCTGTTGCAATTATATATATATAATCTCTAGTAACTTCACTTCATGTTCAGCGACCAAATGGAAATTTGCGTAGAAACAAACATGATACTTGTGTTTGGGCGCTGACGCACACCACCGCAAATACTTCAGTGAATATGAACGAGTGTTTGTGGGATTGTTGTCAAATGATTGTGGGATGGTTGTCTAATGGATGTCTAATGTTTGTCAGGTAGTTTTGGGTTGGTTGTAAAGTGTTTGTGGGATGGTTGGCAAGTGATTGTGGGATGGTTGTCAGGTCATGTCTGATGTTTGTCAGGTAGTTTCGGTTGCTTGACAAGTGTTTGTGGGATGGTTGTCAAATGATTGTGGGATGATTGTCAAGTGGATGTCTGATGTTTGTCAGGTAGTTGTGGGATGCATGTCAGGTGTTTGAGGGATGGTTACCAGGTGTTTGTGGGTTCGTTGTCAGTTGGATGTGGGATGGTTGTTAAGTGGTTGTGGGGTGGTTGTCGGATGTTTGTAGGATGGTTGTCAGGTTGATGTGGGATGGTTGTGGGGTGATTTTCATGTGGTTTTAATGATAATAACACATAACAATAAGATATAATAATAGTACACAACAATAACAAATAATAATCTTATATATAAAAGGCGATGTATGTCTGTAAGTATGAATGTTGTTTATGAGTTCGCGAACGGTCCATCCGATTGAGATGAAATTTTCTACACGTCTTCTTCTCATTCCGGTGCTGCCAACTGTCATAGTTTGTTAGTGTACAAACAGTTATTTACTTAATATTATTTAATATTTTAATTTACATTATAATTTATATATATAGCGAAGGGACATAACTTTTAATAGCATTGCCATATACGTAAAATTGTTGCAAATTTCTCAAATAGGTGGACCTTTTCACTACAGTTATCTACAGACATATGCGTGGTAATCCTCCTCCTCCTCCCCTCCCCTCCTACCTCTCCTCCTCATCCCCCTCTCCTCCTCCTCTCCCCTCCTGCCCCTCCCCCTCCTCCCCCTCTCCTCTCCTCCCCTCCTACTCCAACTCCCGCCTCCTCCTCCACCTCCCCCTCCTCCTCCCCCCTCCTCCTTCTCCTTCGTCTCCTCCTCCTCCTTCTTCTGCTGCTGCTGCCGCCGCTCCATTGACCCAAGTTAATTGTTGGGGGAAGATGTAAAGATCTTTCAAGTGCTCCTTCTAATGCTTTTTGTAAGTCGGACGTGTAGGCAGGCAGGCAGATAGATAGATAGATAGATAGATAGATAGATAGATAGATAGATAGATAGATAGATAGATAGATAGATAGATAGATAGATAGATAGATAGATAGATAGATAGATAGATAGATAGAACGAACGAATGAACGAACAAATAAACTTTATTTTCAAAGGGTTAAGAATTGGGCACGCAGGCCCGTCTAACATTCTGCCCTTCTATCACTCTCATACATTATTTCATTCACACATCATTCAAGGCTAACAGAGGACATCATCATCATCATCATCATCATCAAGTGCCGTGCCAGCTGGCGTAGGCGTTCATGGCTCTCCACAGATCTCGGTCTTTGGTTTTCTGGATCAACTCTGTTGCTGATATTCCTCCATGCCACCGTCTCAATCCATCCAGCATCATTTCTCTTGGTCTGCCTCTGCCTCTCTTCCCCTTGATCTTTCCAGTCGTTACGATGTTCTCCAATGCCTCTCTTCTCATCACGTGACCGAAGAAAGATGTTTGTCTCTGTCTTATTGTTGTATATAATGTTCAGAGGACAGCAACAATATAAAAGATATGCATTATAAAGGCATGGGCAAAATGCCAACATCAAAACTACATGACACAGTATTATTAGATAATGGTCTGACACTTGTTATTCACTGTTCAGCCTCATGTTTTCAGCCATGTTGATGAATGCCTTCGATTCGAGAACGACGACATTGGAATAGACATCAACTACCGTATGGATGGAAAGTTATTCAATCTCAGAAGGCTGAAAGCTTAAACCAAACTTAACAGCGGCACCGTCAGAGAGCTCCTGTTTGCTGATGATTGCGCTCTATACGCCAACTCAGATGCGGATATGCAACATAATGTTTCAGCTTTCTCACATGCCTGTGCCAATTTTGGGCTCAGTCAACTTGGAGAAGACTGTAGTTATGTACCAGCCATCTCCAGGGAATAATCACACTATGCCGAATATCAAAGTGAATGTTCATTCTCTAAGTGTTGTGGACAAATTCACCTATCTTGGCAGCACTGTGTCACAAGCTGCCACAATTGATGACGAAGTGAATGCAAGAATCTCTAAGGCCAGTGCAGCCTTTGGCAGACTGTACAAGAATGTATGGGACAGAACTGGAATAAGCCTGCAAACAAAGCTAAAAGTCTACAAAGCAGCTGTATTATCCACACTGCTATATGCTTGTGAAACCTGGACTGTTTATCAGCGACACGCTACGAAATTAAACCACTACCACACAGTCTGCCTAAGGAAGCTACTGAAGATTAAATGGCAAGACAAGATTCCAGACACTGAAGTCCTAGAAAGAGCATCCATGCCCAGTATCCACACTCTACTGATGAAGAATCAGATTCGCTGGGCTGGTCACTTGACTCGCATGCCAGATCACAGGCTCCCTAAACGAATTTTTTACAGCGAACTGCGTTGTGGTAAACGCTCCCAAGGTGGCCAGAGGAAACGTTTTAAAGACACTCTGAAAATTTCACTGAAGGCTTTTGGAATTCATCATGACACCTGGGAGGGTGCAGCCAGAGACCGAAATTCGTGGCGTGCATCATTGCGCAAAGGTGCAGTCATATGTGAGGCAACCAGGACTGCAAGAGCTGTGAAGAAAAGGCAGGACAGAAAAACCACTGCAGGAAATCCTCCTCCAGAGACGTCAAGCATTCTTTGCCCACATTGTCAAAGAACATTTCTAGCCAAAATAGGCCTTATCAGCCATCTTAGAACCCACGGCTCCACACCTTCAACCCCACTGGATGAAATGAATGGTCATCATCATTCTTGATGGACAAACAACAGAACAGAACAGCCATCTGGAATATACTGGCCTACCAAAAGGGGACTGGCTGTTATACGAGGGTTTTGTTATTATTATTATTATCTCTATTATTAAGGGGGAAGGTAATCCGTACTGAGATAGTGTTCGAATAATTTGCGATTATATGAATAGGGATTGGTGATGTCTTTGATTTCTTGTGGAAAATTGTTCCACAACTGAGCTGCAGAGTACGTTAAGCTTGTTTTGTATAAGCCAATCCCAGGCTTCGGAATGTGTAAAATATTTAAATGTTTACTGTGTCTAGCATTATATTTAAACAATGGTAATTTGGGGGATTTCCTTTGCAGGATTTTGTGAATTAGTTTAGCTTTATTGAAAAGCAGGCGTTGGCGGAGTGGTAGTAACTGAAGGCGTTTATACAGGCTAGGATTGTCAGATAAATGTTTGCTATAAATTAGACTCATGGCCCGTTTCTGGAGTGAGTAAAGTCGCTTGGTGTTTGAATTAGAACAACCGGCCCTGATTGTAGAGCAGTAGTCAAAGTCTTCGATTCTATTAATAACCCTACTATCTGGATGGTCTCCGTTCAAAACTAAAAGTATTATTATGGATGTGTTGGACTGGGAATGTGGATGCCTGATCCATTATGTCACACATTATAAAGGCATGGGCAAAATGCGAACATCAAAACTACACGACACAGTAATATTAGATAATGGTCTGACACTTGTTATTAGCCATGTGGAATATACTGGCCTACCAAAAGGGGACTGGCTGTTGTACTAGGGTTTTGTTATTATTATTATTATTATTATTATCTCTATTATGAAGGGGGAAGGTAATCCGTATTGAGATAGTGTTCGAATAATTTGCGATTATATGAATAGGGATTGGTGATGTCTTTGATTTCTTGTGGAAGATTGTTCCACAGCTGGGCTGCAGAGTACGTTAAGCTTGTTTTGTATAAGTCAATCCTAGGCTTCGGAATGTGTAAAATATTTAAACGTTTACTGTGTCTAGCATTATATTTAAACAATGGCCAAAGGTAATTTGGGGCTTTCCGATGCAGGATTTTGTGAATTAGTTTAGCTTTATTGAAAAACAGGCGTTTGCGGAGTGGTAGTAACTGAAGGCGTTTATACAGGCTAGGATTGTCAGATAAATGTTTGTTATAAATTAGACTCATGACCCGTTTCTGGAGTGAGTAAAGTCGCTTGGTGTTTGAATTAGAACAACCGTCCCAGATTGTAGAGCAGCAGTCAAAGTGTGTCTGTATATGAGAAGTATAGAATAGTTTCCTTGTGTCCTCATCAAGGAAGTTTTTAATTTTGGCGAGTTGGTAGACTTTTTTCGCTGTTTGTTTAATGAGCGCTTGAACGTGGGAATTAAAGGTTAGGTTTCTATCAATGATTAGGCCTAATGTTTTGTGCTCAATTACACTTTCTACTGGCATGTTATCGATGTGAAGTTGAAGTGATGTGTGTGAGCTTAGAGTTTGAAGTCTTTGCCTGGTTGTTAATAACATTGATTTTGTTTAAGTGATGTTAATTTGCATACGATTTGAATAGCTCCACCTAACTACATTATGTAATTCTTGTTGTAAAGACGACTCCAGTAAAACACAGTTTTCAGCGTTTGTGTACACTGTACAGTCGTCTGCAAATAGATCGCAGGACGACGAAAGATGCAAAGGTAGATCGTTAATATATATGGCAAATAATAGAGGGCCAAGAATAGAGCCTTGCGGTACTCCAATATTGAAGGTAGTGGTTTGAGACAGAGATTTATTATGTGATACTACTGGCTTTCTGTTTGATAGAAAAGATGATATTAGAGTGGCTACATTAGGGCCAATTTTCATTGTATCGAGTTTTTTAATTAAAATAACATGGTCTATCATATCAAATGCTTTCTTGAAATCAATAAACACAGTTCCACATAGTCTGTTGTTGTTGTTTATATTCTGGCGCCAATTTTCTATCATGATTGTTAGGGCCGTATAGAACGTAAATTATAGAACGTAAATTACAAGCTCCTGAAGAGTCGGAGTGGGTGTGCTTGAAAAAAATGGGAGGGGGGGGGGGTCACTGGTAAAAGGAATAACTAATCCTCATGCAAAAATAACACCAGTATACTAGAAGTAGTAGTGTGTGTAGGGACTTCGTTTGAATCCAAAGCGAGCGAAAGCAATAAAAACAATGATTATATTCCTGAGTTGGTAACTGAGAACCTGCTCGGTTCCGGTCCGTAAAGATCGTCAGCATTGCGCTACGAGCAAGTGAACGAACGAACGAACGAACGAACAAACTTTATTTTCAAAAGGTTAAGAATTGGGCACGCAGGCCCGTCTAACATTCTGCCCTTTTATTACTCTCTTTCATACATTATTTCATTCACACATCATTCAAGGCTAACAGAGAACAGCAACAATATAAAAGATATGCATTATGTGACATGTTAGATAGTTGACAGAGGACCCATTAAGTAGTGTTCTCTGGATATATATCTTGAATAATAAATAGACAAGATAAAGGATATGATTTTGCACGTTTTTGTCTAGAGGTCTCTCAAATGAGATAGATAATCATTCCCGCCTAGCCCTTTTGGAGAACCATTTTTCCTTTGGCTCTGAACTCCCACTGTGAGAATATCAAGTATCTACACAAATTCATAAAAGAAGAAAAAGGTTCCCTCAAGGCCAAAAGAAGATCTGAACTATTCGCCCCTGTACAACTGAGGATTCACTTCACTCATCATACTGTTGTCAGTGTGCTGTTCGTCCGTCACATTAGATCTTCCCTTATTCATTTTGTGTCAGTGTGACCTATATCAGTTGTCCAATTATATCTTAGGACTTTAGGATTCAATATTAGTAGACAAACCCAACAATAACTGTACATAACATCTGTTGAACAAGACATCTACATGACAGGTTCTTGACAAAAGTGGGACATACATTTACATGGAAGTGTTTACACCACAATTGTACAAGACTTACATCATGAGAGATACTTGACAACATCTATACAGGACTTTTCACAATATCTGTCACCAACCACAGTAACTTAAGACAGTCACCAGAGACAATACTTGACAGCAACTGTACAAGACATTCACATGGGACATGTACTTAAAACACTGGTTCATTAATACACTTTATTGAGCTGCTGGTGGGTCGAGTGAAGACCAATAGTTCATCCTTTTGCCATGTCTACACTTCAACAAGTACATGCATAATGTACAAATATGCCGAACATGCATGCAGATAAACATGATACAACAACTCCCAATTACTCCACCAACCGATCAATAAACTCTCCTCCTCCTCTCTAATCTCTAACTACACCACTGATTCCTGTATCTATCATCACTTCCTGTCTCTTGGGAATTTTATAAAATCCTATCATGGGGAAACTTAAGGGAGGAACTACTGTTCTGGATCAGTTGCATCCTGTTATCATCAGCAATTGATGTTGGGAAAGCTCCAGGTAGCAGACTTCCTATAATAAGTTCCATGGCAGATCATTTCCTCTTGAGAACAGAATTTGGGATGATATGGTACTGAATCTCACTGTTGACCAGACTGCCTGTGAATGCTGTCACTGGAGTACTTCAAATGGTTGATGATAGCACTCTCCTGACATTGGGAGATGTATTCTCGGTACATGTAGAACATGACTTCCGAAGAGACCCAGAGATATGAACACAATCCCATATATTGCAGCATCTCACTTAGCCAGTCTAACTTTACCTACTCTTCAAGTCTCATTCAACAATCACTGTGTGAGCACCAGGCTGGTTATTCTCCAAATTAAGTCTCAGATGAACAATCACTGCAAGTTACTTCACCAGGTTTCTTTGAATGTAGTTAATAACAGGAGACTTGATTTTAATTTCTCAGATGACACTGATGTAATCAATGATCACTGTACTGATCCCTATAATAACCATTAAAATTCTGATAATGGAATTCTTCAGAACTGTTTTTCTCCCATTGACATTCAGCCGTTGAGGAGCTGAGATAAAATTCTCCAGGAAATTCCTGCATTTTGGATTCTAGGAGAATGAATAAGTGTTCCATTGGGGCACAGGTTTACTTTCCATGAGCCTGACCGAGACAAACTGTAGACAGGGGTCTTCTTTATTAAAGCATGGTTCACTGTGCACCAAGACAGATTCACCAATGTCGACCATTCCTGCTTCCTGTTTAAAACAGTTACATTCAATTGACTTGGGCCACGGTATGTCATGAAGATAAAGGCTGGCAATTCAGCCTGTGTTCATCTGTGATTATCCCTGGATTACACTTATAGGGAGTTAGTTCTAGGTCTGGGACTCCTGGTTAGTTGTCCCAGAGAAAATATGAAGGCCTCTCCACCATCCTTTGTTCTCTGTTGATATACAAAATAGTACAACACTTCTTTACATTTGTTCAAGACAATGTTATCAAACATCAACAGATACAGATGGAAATGGGGGGGGGGGGGGGTGAGGGAGGGGTGTTGACCAAACACACCTCTCCTGGTTTGATGATGAAGTGTATTCCACTCTGATGGACTGTGGGTGATATGTTTTCATTATTCACCCCTATCTGTGGTAATCACAAGCCTATATGTTGAGACAGGGTAGCTTAACACAATTACAAGCATTTACTATGTCTAAGTTTTTTACAATGTTTAAACCACAGTAGACCTGGGCACAATGAGGAACAGACACAGTAAAGCAAGCACTATAAGGCAAGCAGCATGAGCAAGCATTGTGACATAGCAACATGAGACAGGCATTGAGAGTCAGCACATGAACAGGCATGGTGAGGCAGAATGGAAAATAGGCATTTACAACTGCAATATGCAATATGTATTAAACTAATGGCATTTACCCCATTAGCAGACCAAACATCAATTCCAATGGTTGTTATGTTGGTGCATGAATGTCCTATTCCATACACACCCACACAGCAATGCCAGACCTCATCCCTTTCAGACCAGACTTGGCTCACAAGTACATCATCATCATCATCATCATGTGCTCTTTCCCCACTGAGTAATGTCCATATCTACTACAGAAGGTAAAAGAAGCCAAATTGCATAAGCATTTGTTCTCATAGGCACCAAAGCACATATGGGGAAAAACATGTTTTGTCCTTGTAAATTTGCATGAGCCATACATTATATTCAGCCGACTAAGACACAGGTTCACACACCTATTGTCCTTTTTAAGAACTAGTTCATATGAACCTACCAACAGTAGAGGTACCAGTGTAATACTTCAGAGAGAAATTATATTAATTCTCTTGAGCGTAATCTAGCCACCAGGCATCACAGGAACTTTGCAATTCTGGCGTGCCATACACGTCTCGACTACATATGGATATGAAGCATCTATCTTTCTACCAATGTGAGAGGCTACTTATCAAATCACCAGCTCACTCACTCCAACATTCTCAGCATTTACAAAGGAACTTGTACATGTTTACATCACACATTCCAATCCAGACTGCCAAACGTTAACTCGCAAGAGCAGTGTGCAGTTGGGTTAAGAATGAGTCATGCTAGGCATTTAGAATGCACAAAGGGTTTGCGAATTTGCATTGAGTGTAATTTACAATCATCAAGCATACGCAACAAGTCACAACAGGGGAATGATATGCACTTGGAGTATTACAGCGAGGAAGACCTGACAGGTTGAAGAAGCAGTGTTCAGAATACTTGCACACAGAAGTTCTGTTTTCACTTTCACATTTTCTTCATAAAATACTCTTATATTCTTCTCTTTCGTTCACTAGGCATAACTACAACATTAAAGTATGTTTTAACGTGGTACCTGTTGTCCAGAGAACAATATTTTACGGAATCTTTAAGGGCATTTTTGGGTCCCCACATCACAGATAGCGACTGCTCCTGGTGGAATTCGAGCTCAAACTGATAGATTTTCTAATTTGACCAAGTGGATAGCGTGGGCTGACACAATTAGCCAATGAAAAGGCGAGCGAACACCTCTGCCCAACTCCACCGCGTTCCAGAACCTTCGATTCTATTAATAACCCTACTATCTGGATGGTCTCCGTTCAAAACTAAAAGCATTATTATGGATGTGTTGGACTGGGAATGTGGATGCCTGATCCATTATGTCACACATTATAAAGGCATGGGCAAAATGCGAACATCCAAACTACACGACACAATAATATTAGATAATGGTCTGACACTTGTTATTAGCCATGTGGAATATACTGGCCTACCAAAAGGGGACTGGCTGTTGTACTAGGGTTTTGTTATTATTATTATTATTATCTCTATTATGAAGGGGGAAGGTAATCCGTATTGAGATAGTGTTCGAATAATTTGCGATTATATGAATAGGGATTGGTGATGTCTTTGATTTCTTGTGGAAGATTGTTCCACAGCTGGGCTGCAGAGTACGTTAAGCTTGTTTTGTATAAGTCAATCCTAGGCTTCGGAATGTGTAAAATATTTAAACGTTTACTGTGTCTAGCATTATATTTAAACAATGGCCAAAGGTAATTTGGGGCATTCCGATGCAGGATTTTGTGAATTAGTTTAGCTTTATTGAAAAACAGGCGTTTGCGGAGTGGTAGTAACTGAAGGCGTTTATACAGGCTAGGATTGTCAGATAAATGTTTGTTATAAATTAGACTCATGACCCGTTTCTGGAGTGAGTAAAGTCGCTTGGTGTTTGAATTAGAACAACCGTCCCAGATTGTAGAGCAGCAGTCAAAGTGTGTCTGTATATGAGAAGTATAGAATAGTTTCCTTGTGTCCTCATCAAGGAAGTTTTTAATTTTGGCGAGTTGGTAGACTTTTTTCGCTGTTTGTTTAATGAGCGCTTGAACGTGGGAATTAAAGGTTAGGTTTCTATCAATGATTAGGCCTAATGTTTTGTGCTCAATTACACTTTCTACTGGCATGTTATCGATGTGAAGTTGAAGTGATGTGTGTGAGCTTAGAGTTTGAAGTCTTTGCCTGGTTGTTAATAACATTGATTTTGTTTAAGTGATGTTAATTTGCATACGATTTGAATAGCTCCACCTAACTACATTATGTAATTCTTGTTGTAAAGACGACTCCAGTAAAACACAGTTTTCAGCGTTTGTGTACACTGTACAGTCGTTTGCAAATAGATCGCAGGACGACGAAAGATGCAAAGGTAGATCGTTAATATATATGGCAAATAATAGAGGGCCAAGAATAGAGCCTTGCGGTACTCCAATATTGAAGGTAGTGGTTTGAGACAGAGATTTATTATGTGATACTACTGGCTTTCTGTTTGATAGAAAAGATGATATTAGAGTGGCTACATTAGGGCCAATTTTCATTGTATCGAGTTTTTTAATTAAAATAACATGGTCTATCATATCAAATGCTTTCTTGAAATCAATAAACACAGTTCCACATAGTCTGTTGTTGTTGTTTATATTCTGGCGCCAATTTTCTATCATGATTGTTAGGGCCGTATAGAACGTAAATTATAGAACGTAAATTACAAGCTCGCTCCTCAAGAGTCGGAGTGGGTTTGCTTGAAAAAAGGGGGGGGGGGTCACTGGTAAAAGGAATAACTAATCCTCATGCAAAAATAACACCAGTATACTAGAAGTAGTAGTGTGTGTAGGGACTTCGTTTGAATCCAAAGCGAGCGAAAGCAATAAAAACAATGATTATATTCCTGAGTTGGTAACTGAGAACCTGCTCGGTTCCGGTCCGTAAAGATCGTCAGCATTGCGCTACGAGCAAGTGAACGAACGAACGAACGAACGAACGAACAAACTTTATTTTCAAAAGGTTAAGAATTGGGCACGCAGGCCCGTCTAACATTCTGCCCTTTTATTACTCTCTTTCATACATTATTTCATTCACACATCATTCAAGGCTAACAGAGAACAGCAACAATATAAAAGATATGCATTATGTGACATGTTAGATAGTTGACAGAGGACCCATTAAGTAGTGTTCTCTGGATATATATCTTGAATAATAAATAGACAAGATAAAGGATATGATTTTGCACGTTTTTGTCTAGAGGTCTCTCAAATGAGATAGATAATCATTCCCGCCTAGCCCTTTTGGAGAACCATTTTTCCTTTGGCTCTGAACTCCCACTGTGAGAATATCAAGTATCTACACAAATTCATAAAAGAAGAAAAAGGTTCCCTCAAGGCCAAAAGAAGATCTGAACTATTCGCCCCTGTACAACTGAGGATTCACTTCACTCATCATACTGTTGTCAGTGTGCTGTTCGTCCGTCACATTAGATCTTCCCTTATTCATTTTGTGTCAGTGTGACCTATATCAGTTGTCCAATTATATCTTAGGACTTTAGGATTCAATATTAGTAGACAAACCTCAACAATAACTGTACATAACATCTGTTGAACAAGACATCTACATGACAGGTTCTTGACAAAAGTGGGACATACATTTACATGGAAGTGTTTACACCACAATTGTACAAGACTTACATCATGAGAGATACTTGACAACATCTATACAGGACTTTTCACAATATCTGTCACCAACCACAGTAACTTAAGACAGTCACCAGAGACAATACTTGACAGCAACTGTACAAGACATTCACATGGGACATGTACTTAAAACACTGGTTCATTAATACACTTTATTGAGCTGCTGGTGGGTCGAGTGAAGACCAATAGTTCATCCTTTTGCCATGTCTACACTTCAACAAGTACATGCATAATGTACAAATATGCCGAACATGCATGCAGATAAACATGATACAACAACTCCCAATTACTCCACCAACCAATCAATAAACTCTCATCCTCCTCTCTAATCTCTAACTACACCACTGATTCCTGTATCTATCATCACTTCCTGTCTCTTGGGAATTTTATAAAATCCTATCATGGGGAAACTTAAGGGAGGAACTACTGTTCTGGATCAGTTGCATCCTGTTATCATCAGCAATTGATGTTGGGAAAGCTCCAGGTAGCAGACTTCCTATAATAAGTTCCATGGCAGATCATTTCCTCTTGAGAACAGAATTTGGGATGATATGGTACTGAATCTCACTGTTGACCAGACTGCCTGTGAATGCTGTCACTGGAGTACTTCAAATGGTTGATGATAGCACTCTCCTGACATTGGGAGATGTATTCTCGGTACATGTAGAACATGACTTCCGAAGAGACCCAGAGATATGAACACAATCCCATATATTGCAGCATCTCACTTAGCCAGTCTAACTTTACCTACTCTTCAAGTCTCATTCAACAATCACTGTGTGAGCACCAGGCTGGTTATTCTCCAAATTAAGTCTCAGATGAACAATCACTGCAAGTTACTTCACCAGGTTTCTTTGAATGTAGTTAATAACAGGAGACTTGATTTTAATTTCTCAGATGACACTGATGTAATCAATGATCACTGTACTGATCCCTATAATAACCATTAAAATTCTGATAATGGAATTCTTCAGAACTGTTTTTCTCCCATTGACATTCAGCCGTTGAGGAGCTGAGATAAAATTCTCCAGGAAATTCCTGCATTTTGGATTCTAGGAGAATGAATAAGTGTTCCATTGGGGCACAGGTTTACTTTCCATGAGCCTGACCGAGACAAACTGTAGACAGGGGTCTTCTTTATTAAAGCATGGTTCACTGTGCACCAAGACAGATTCACCAATGTCGACCATTCCTGCTTCCTGTTTAAAACAGTTACATTCAATTGACTTGGGCCACGGTATGTCATGAAGATAAAGGCTGGCAATTCAGCCTGTGTTCATCTGTGATTATCCCTGGATTACACTTATAGGGAGTTAGTTCTAGGTCTGGGACTCCTGGTTAGTTGTCCCAGAGAAAATATGAAGGCCTCTCCACCATCCTTTGTTCTCTGTTGATATACAAAATAGTACAACACTTCTTTACATTTGTTCAAGACAATGTTATCAAACATCAACAGATACAGATGGAAATGGGGGGGGGGGGGGGGGGGGGGGGGTGTTGACCAAACACACCTCTCCTGGTTTGATGATGAAGTGTATTCCACTCTGATGGACTGTGGGTGATATGTTTTCATTATTCACCCCTATCTGTGGTAATCACAAGCCTATATGTTGAGACAGGGTAGCTTAACACAATTACAAGCATTTACTATGTCCAAGTTTTTTACAATGTTTAAACCACAGTAGACCTGGGCACAATGAGGAACAGACACAGTAAAGCAAGCACTATAAGGCAAGCAGCATGAGCAAGCATTGTGACATAGCAACATGAGACAGGCATTGAGAGTCAGCACATGAACAGGCATGGTGAGGCAGAATGGAAAATAGGCATTTACAACTG
The DNA here is from genome assembly GCA_014155875.1 of Cepaea nemoralis. Taxonomy (NCBI): domain Eukaryota; kingdom Metazoa; phylum Mollusca; class Gastropoda; order Stylommatophora; family Helicidae; genus Cepaea; species Cepaea nemoralis. The sequence goes on from JACEFZ010020428.1 coordinate 27,271, forward strand.
CAATATGCAATATGTATTAAACTAATGGCATTTACCCCATTAGCAGACCAAACATCAATTCCAATGGTTGTTATGTTGGTGCATGCATGTCCTATTCCATACACACCACACAGCAATGCCAGACCTCATCCCTTTCAGACCAGACTTGGCTCACAAGTACATCATCATCATCATCATCATGTGCTCTTTCCCCACTGAGTAATGTCCATATCTACTACAGAAGGTAAAAGAAGCCAAATTGCATAAGCATTTGTTCTCATAGGCACCAAAGCACATATGGGGAAAAACATGTTTTGTCCTTGTAAATTTGCATGAGCCATACATTATATTCAGCCGACTAAGACACAGGTTCACACACCTATTGTCCTTTTTAAGAACTAGTTCATATGAACCTACCAACAGTAGAGGTACCAGTGTAATACTTCAGAGAGAAATTATATTAATTCTCTTGAGCGTAATCTAGCCACCAGGCATCACAGGAACTTTGCAATTCTGGCGTGCCATACACGTCCCGACTACATATGGATATGAAGCATCTATCTTTCTACCAATGTGAGAGGCTACTTATCAAATCACCAGCTCACTCACTCCAACATTCTCAGCATTTACAAAGGAACTTGTACATGTTTACATCACACATTCCAATCCAGACTGCCAAATGTTAACTCGCAAGAGCAGTGTACAGTTGGGTTAAGAATGAGTCATGCTAGGCATTTAGAATGCACAAAGGGTTTGCGAATTTGCATTGAGTGTAATTTACAATCATCAAGCATACGCAACCAGTCACAACAGGGGAATGATATGCACTTGGAGTATTACAGCGATGGAAGACCTGACAGGTTGAAGAAGCAGTGTTCAGAATACTTGCACACAGAAGTTCTGTTTTCACTTTCACATTTTCTTCATAAAATACTCTTATATTCTTCTCTTTCGTTCACTAGGCATAACCTACAACATTAAAGTATGTTTTAACGTGGTACCTGTTGTCCAGAGAACAATATTTTACGGAATCTTTAAGGGCATTTTTGGGTCCCCACATCACAGATAGCGACGGCTCCTGGTGGAATTCGAGCTCAAACTGATAGATTTTCTAATTTGACCAAGTGGATAGCGTGGGCTGACACAATTAGCCAATGAAAAGGCGAGCGAACACCTCTGCCCAACTCCACCGCGTTCCAGAACCTTCGATTCTATTAATAACCCTACTATCTGGATGGTCTCCGTTCAAAACTAAAAGCATTATTATGGATGTGTTGGACTGGGAATGTGGATGCCTGATCCATTATGTCACACATTATAAAGGCATGGGCAAAATGCGAACATCCAAACTACACGACACAGTAATATTAGATAATGGTCTGACACTTGTTATTAGCCATGTGGAATATATTGGCCTACCAAAAGGGGACTGGCTGTTGTACTAGGGTTTTGTTATTATTATTATTATTATCTCTATTATGAAGGGGGAAGGTAATCCGTATTGAGATAGTGTTCGAATAATTTGCGATTATATGAATAGGAATTGGTGATGTCTTTGATTTCTTGTGGAAGATTGTTCCACAGCTGGGCTGCAGAGTACGTTAAGCTTGTTTTGTATAAGTCAATCCTAGGCTTCGGAATGTGTAAAATATTTAAACGTTTACTGTGTCTAGCATTATATTTAAACAATGGCCAAAGGTAATTTGGGGCTTTCCGATGCAGGATTTTGTGAATTAGTTTAGCTTTATTGAAAAACAGGCGTTTGCGGAGTGGTAGTAACTGAAGGCGTTTATACAGGCTAGGATTGTCAGATAAATGTTTGTTATAAATTAGACTCATGACCCGTTTCTGGAGTGAGTAAAGTCGCTTGGTGTTTGAATTAGAACAACCGTCCCAGATTGTAGAGCAGCAGTCAAAGTGTGTATGTATATGAGAAGTATAGAATAGTTTCCTTGTGTCCTCATCAAGGAAGTTTTTAATTTTGGCGAGTTGGTAGACATTTTTCGCTGTTTGTTTAATGAGCGCTTGAACGTGGGAATTAAAGGTTAGGTTTCTATCAATGATTAGGCCTAATGTTTTGTGCTCAATTACACTTTCTACTGGCATGTTATTGATGTGAAGTTGAAGTGATGTGTGTGAGCTTAGAGTTTGAAGTCTTTGCCTGGTTGTTAATAACATTGCTTTTGTTTAAGTGATGTTAATTTGCATACGGTTTGAATAGCTCCACCTGATTACACTATTTAATTCTTATTGTAAAGACGACTGCAGTAAAATACAGTTTTCAGCGTTTGTGTACACTGTACAGTCATCTGCAAATAGATCGCAGGACGACGAAAGATGCAAAGGTAGATCGTTAATATATATGGCAAATAATAGAGGGCCAAGAATAGAGCCTTGCGGTACTCCAATATTGAAGGTAGTGGTTTGAGACAGAGATTTATTATGTGATACTACTTGCTTTCTGTTTGATTGAAAAGATGATATTAGAGTGACTACATTAGGGCCAATTTTCATTTTCTCAAGTTTTTTATTTATTAAAATAACACGCTCTATCATATCAAATGCTTTCTTGAAATCAATAAACACAGTTCCACATAGACCTTTGTTGTTGTTTATATTCTGGTGCCAATTTTCTAGATAGGTAGATAGATCCCCGCCAGGGTCTGGGCGAAGCCGGGCCGGGTCAGCTAGTAATACATAAAAATAACATACAGTAATAATACATAATCATTCATTTTCATTCAGTAGCATGTCCTTTACAGAACCTCGCTCCCATAACAACCTTACGTAAAACCTCTCGGTCATAAGCAAGATGTCCCATGTCCGATACACCCATCTTGATGTCATCCGCCACATTCTGCACACATCTTCTCTTTGGTCTTCCTCTTCCTCTCTTGCCAGGCATATACCCCTCCATTATTGTTCTGTCCAAACTTTCATGACGTTTCAAGTGACCAAACTATTTCAGTCTTCTTTGTTTTATCGTCTTTAATAGCCAACCGTCTTCAATATTCAGCTCTTGAAGTATGGATGCATTTGTTCTTTTCTTTATCCAAGATATTCTTAGAACTCGTCTATTAACATTTATATTCAAAGGCATTTATGCGCTGTTCAGCTTGTTCAGAAAGTGTTTCAGGTCTCACAGGCGTATGGTGCAATTGGAAAGATGCATGCTATTATAAATCTAATTTTCGTAGCTCTATCTGTCCCACTCCACAATTTATTCAGTTGTTTTAGTCTTTGAACAGCAATAGACATTCGCATATTAATTTCTTTCATCGTGTCACCGTTGTTGGTAATTAATGATCCAAGATATTCGAAATTTTCCACCACCCCCAATGTTTCCTCATTAACATATATTTCCTTCTCCATAGTAGTGTTATCTGTAGGCTATGCATTATCGTTGTTTTTGTTATGTTAAGATATAAGTTGTGATTTTCACTATTCAATTGGGTTGAGGTTATTAGGTTTTCTACACCATTCTGTGTTGTGGATAGCAATACTGTATCATCAGCATATCGAATCTCTGGTATGTCATGACCACATATATTTAGGGCACCATATTCTTCTTCTTCTTCTTCAGCGTTCCGAGCCATTGAGGTTCTTTGCTGCAGATACAATCCGTCTCCATTCGTCTCTCTGGTTGACCTTCTCTTGCCAGTCGTTGATTCCAAGTGTTTGTAGGTCTGTATATATATATATTATCTCTCCACCATCTTCTTGGTCTACCTCCGGGTCTACGGTCATTTATTTCCTGGGTGTAAGCGAGGTTTGTTTCCCTATTATCTTCCATTCTTTCTATATGCCCCAGCCATTGTAGTCTATTAGCTTTCGTGATGCCAGTGATTAGCGGGGACTTAAACCACCATATTGCTCCGTTTATATCATCTCTGACATTTCTCATTATATTTTCGGCGTACAGGTTAAACACATATGGGGACAGCAAACGGCCTTGACGGACTCCTTGCTTGATATCAAACAAATCTGATATCTCGCCATCTAGTCTAACCGCTGATGTTGTACACAGTCAAATGCCTTTCAACAATCTACAAAACATGAGAATAAGTTTACATTACATTCTTTGCACGTCTATATTATTAAACGCCTGGCTGAGCAGCAAAGCTGATGAAATTCAGGGCTTTGCTGACAGACATGATATGAAAAACTTTTACGACTCACTGAAAGCGGTCTATGGTCCTACATCACCAGGCATAGTTACCCTCCTCAGTGCAGATGGGGGAACATTGATCACCGATAAGAAAGAAATCCTTCAACGCTGGGCAGAGCATTTCAGCAACATCTTAAATGCAACTTCCTTCTTCGATGATGAAACCATCAACTGCCTTCCTCAAGTTCCTACCAATTAGACACTTGATGACCTGCCAACCATAGTGGAAGTAAATAAAGCCATCCAGCAACTCTCCAGCGGCAAGGCACTTGGTCCTGACTCCACCCCAGCAGAGATATACAAGGCAGGTGGGCCGGTCCTAACAGAGCAGCTTCACCAAGTCTTTACAAACATATGGGTGAACGAGACCATGACACAAGATTTCAAGGACGCGTCAATAGTCCACCTTTACAAACGTAAAGGAAACCGCCAATCCTGTGACAACCACCGAGGCATCTCCTTGCTTTCAATTGCAGGGAAGATACTCGCCAGAATTCTTCTCAATCGCCTCACAGCCCATCTCGATCAAGGTCTTCTTCCTGAGAGTCAGTGTGGCTTCAGAAAAGAACGTGGAACTGTTGACATTGCTTGCTTGCTTGCTTGCTTAGCTGCAAGAGAAATGTCAGGAACAGAACTGCGAAATGTTCTCCACTTTCATTGACCTTACCAAGGCTTTTGATACAGTCAGCAGAGAAGGACTGTGGAAGATTATGGCAAAATATGGCTGTCCACGAAAGTTTGTCCAAATAGTGCGGCTATTTCATGATGGCATGCAGGCAAGAGTACAGGAAAATGGCGAACTGTCTGAACCCTTTCCTGTCACCAATGGAGTGAAGCAAGGATGTGTCCTGGCACCAACACTGTTCAGCCTCATGTTTTCAGCCATGGTGATGAATGCCTTCGAGAACGACGACATTGGAATAAACATCAACTACCGTATGGATGGAAAGTTATTCAGTCTCAGAAGGCTGAAAGCTAAAACCAAAATTAACAGCGACACCGTCAGAGAGCTCCTGTTTGCTGATGATTGCGCTCTGTACGCCAACTCAGAGGCGGACATGCAACATAATGTTTCAGCTTTCTCACATGCCTGTGCCAACTTTGGGCTCAATATCAACTTGGAGAAGACTGTAGTTATGTACCAGCCAGCTCCAGGGAATAATCACACTGTGCCGAATATCAAAGTGAATGATCATAGACTAAGTGTTGTGGACAAATTCACCTATGTTGGCAGCACTGTGTCACAAGCTGCCACAATTGATGACGAAGTGAATGCAAGAATCTCCAAGGCCAGTGCGGCCTTTGGCAGACTGTACAAGAATGTATGGGACAGAACTGGAATAAGCCTGCAAACAAAGCTAAAAGTCTACAAAGCAGTTGTATTATCCACACTGCTATATGCTTGTGAAACCTGGACTGTTTTTCAGCGACACGCTAGGAAATTAAACCACTTCCACACAGTCTGCCTAAGGAAGCTACTGAAGATTAAATGGCAAGACAAGATTCCAGACACTGAAGTCCTAGAAAGAGCATCCATGCCCAGTATCCACACTCTACTGATGAAGAATCAGATTCGCTGGGCTGGTCACTTGACTTGCATGCCAGATCACAGGCTCCCTAAACGAATTTTTTACAGCGAACTGCGTTGTGGTAAACGCTCCCAAGGTGGCCAGAGGAAACGCTTTAAAGACACTCTGAAAATTTCACTGAAGGCTTTTGGAATTCATCATGACACCTGGGAGGCTGCAGCCAGAGACCGAAATTCGTGGCGTGCATCATTACGCAAGGGTGCAGTCATATGTGAGGCAACCAGGACTGCAAGAGCTGTGAAGAAAAGGCAGGACAGAAAAACCACTGCAGGAAATCCTCCTCCAGAAACGTCAAGCATTCCTTGCCCACATTGTCAAAGAACATTTCGAGCCAAAATAGGCCTTATCAGCCATCTTAGAACCCACGGCTCCATACCTTCAACCCCACTGGATGAAATGAATGGTCATCATCATTCTTGATGGACAAACAACATTATTAAACGCATGTTGAGTATGGGATCTCTTGTTCATCTTCCTTGTCTAAATCCAGCTTGAACGACATTAATTTCTTCTTCTATTTTCTTACGAAATCTTTCCGTTATGATTGTTAGTAGAAGTTTATTTGCATGGCTGACCAGACGCAACAGTTCTATAGTTTACATAATGCGTGATAGATGTGTATACTTTCTTCTCCTCTTGCTTTAATTAGCTCAGCTGATATCTCATCACATCCAGGTGATTTACTATTCTCAGGTTCTTTATTGCCCATGCAATTTCATCAAATGATGTTTCAGGTTCTGTCTCTGCAGCCATTGGTTCATGTATCGCATTCATATCCTCACTGCCATTCATATACATTCCACTGCAGTATTCTTGCTATCTTTCTAGAATTTGTTTAGATTCTGTTAAGATGTTTCCCAACTTGTCACATGTAACATTTAAGTGAGGTTGTGGGCACTTACCACTTTTGGAGTTGTCATGTCCCTGGAAGTAGTTGGCCTCAAGCTGACACGAATCTGTCTCTGGGAGGTAGACCGTGGGCGCGGTGCATCTGGTCCCGTTTGCATACATTTACCATCCTAGTGGGCAGTGCCTACAGGTGAGACAATCACACACTCGCCACTGGTCGAATCACGTTCATCATTCTGGCGATCCTTGAATCACATTATGTGTGGTCGTCAATTTTTAACACAATGAATGTTGGGGAACAATCCAGCAGGTGCTCATTTGTGATATATAGAGTATATATATAGAGATGGTGTTTGAACCACTTGCTGCGTTACAGAGTGGAGGGTGATGCATTTCTCTTCCGCATAGTGGCAGGCCATGAATCATGGTGTCACCACTTTGAGCCTAGCAGCAAAAGAGAGAGCTTGCAATAGAAGCATGCTGGATATCCAAAAGCCAAAAAATTCAAGTTACAGGTTTCCGCTGCATTTGTTGACCATGAAGGGCTATTGTTGGCCGACTTTAAAGAACCTGGTGTCAACATCAGCTCTACCCATTACTTGCAAACACTAGACAAGCTGCTAAAAGCCATCAAGAATAAATAACCCGGCATGATTTCTCGCAGTGTGATTTTGTTACACGATAATGCTCGTCCGCATGTTGCAAAGATTGTACAGGAAGCATTAACTTGGAAGAAGTGGAAAATTCTGCAACAACCAGCCTATAGTCCTGATTTGTCAAGATGTGATTTTCATTTGTTCGGACCTCTAAAAAAAGCTCTCAAGGGGCAACGATTTTACACAGATGCAGACGTAATGAACGCGGTAAACACTTGGTTCAGTGAGCAACCACAATCCTGTTTTGTGGACGGCATTCGCCGCCTACCTAAGCAATGGGATGCTTGCCTGAATGCCTACGGCAACTTCTTCTGACCAACCCATGATGCATAATTCATTCAAAATGAATCCTTTGTTTAATTTACCACGCCTGTTAATGTTTATTTCATGCTTTTGAAATAAAGAAACTGGAACGGGTTTCAAATGAACTACACTTATATTATGCAGCTGCTTCTTCACAGTTGTGGAGCTGTTAGAGCATCAGCCTCACACATCAGTCAACCAGGGTTCTATCTACTTCACAGATGTGGAGTTGTTAGAGTATCAGCCTCACACATCAGTCAACCTGTGGCGAAACGCCAGTGGCCCATGTCCTCATGCCTTCTTTGATTTTGGGTAAACAGTGGGAAACAGCTTTCGGGAACCCTCAGTTCTCTTATTCGCTCAATCCCCATGGAAGATAGTTGTCTTGGTTACTTTTACAACCCGTTCTTCTTAAGAGAACTATTAGAAGTCTGCCTTTTCTTCGGGAAAACCCGATAGGGCGCCTTGCACCAAATACGCACCAGTGCAACTTCTTGGGCAATTCATGTCCGTTTCAACACCTACCGTTGGGTATCTGCATCATGCCAATTTAACAATTTAAAGATTGGGACAGAAGTGCAGCATTCTACTGGTGAATGGAAAGGTAATAATTGGGTTTTAATTAGTCCTGCCAGACCTTGGCTTGTGAATCTCTGTTGTCTCGACTGGTGAGACGAATTGGCGAAAAGCCGGTCATGCCCTATTGTGAGTGGGTTGTCAGTTGGCCAATCTAGCTAAGAGTCGTGTTCTTGGCATGGCATGGGAACGAATCGGAGGAATATATTTCCCCAAATGATGTTGCTTGTTCTTGGCAGCAGATGGACGGGGGCTATCTTTCTTCCTACGGCCTGAACCCTGCTTAGTGTTGTCTTTAATTTGAATATAAACATAACATATCCACGGAATGCCGGAAGGAGGGGAGGGCTCCGTGGGGACGGGTTCCAACCATTTATGTTCTGTCTTCTTAAAACGGAAGAGGGTATCCACTGGGCTATCTCTTTCATCTTTTAGCGGATAGGGTGGCCAGGTGGACTGAATAGTTACGGGTCGATAAGATCATCTAGTTCTACGTGTAAGGTGAGGCACTGCCGGTACATTGCGGCGACAGCTCAGACAAGAGCAGCGGCCGGAAGGGGTAGTATCTTCTTTCCTATTCTTGCGGGGAATAGGGAACTACACTTCTTTCCATACAGACCCACTACTATAATATTAGTTAAAGGGAGAAACACACATAATTACGCACACCACACCACAAGAGCTTTGTCGTGAGAAAGAGAGGGTTTGCAAGTGAGAGGGAAGCCGGGAAACGAATGTGCCCAGTAAGAATAAAGGCATGGTGTGAGAGTGGAGAGTGAATCTGGTATGAAGAAAATAGGTAGGGTCAAACGACACGACCTAGACAAGCTGAAGGCCTAGTCTAGGAAAGACGCCGCCAATCCAGGACCTCTTGTCAGGTCAGGCCAATTCATTCAGGTCTAATAACTAGTTATATATCTATTACTATTATATATTGTGTGAATGCAAATTGATATGCTGAGACCCTTAGTAGTCTCCTTGTAGACTGTACCTGAAGTTTAAGCTGGAGGCTTTCACCAATATTTATCATCTCCAGGGTCCTTCTTTTGGACGTGACAAAATCGGACAGTATCGACAGGGCCTCTATGTTAAAGCTATATACCCCTGATAAAGCCAGGTCAAGGTAATGGCCATACCGCGCATGGTGTTGCTGTCTCTGAGAGAGAGGCAAGGCTGGTCTTGGGCGATTGACAATTTGTGGTGATGGCGCAACTCAAGCCCTTTCGACGACCTAGACTCGAATACAGTTAGGTTCGTGGCTGGGCCTACGCATAATTATCCTGCACACCCAATTTTGTCCAGGACAGTAAAAGGCATCCATTCCACATTCACGAACTCTTCCCATTATTTGAAATCATTCCCACCCTTGTGCCAAATGAACTTTGAACTGACTATGTAGAGAAGTCCTCGTAAACCAGTGGGCTTGGTTCTACGGCAGTCTGTTGTTCGTACAACCGATCGGGAAGGAGGAAACTAACTAAGGATATAATCGGTGAGGCAGATGTCGACTGAGGGGACTTTGTAGTACTCTTCGGTCTATGATGGAAAGCCATGAGGCTCTGTGCCAGAACTGAACTCTGTGTCCCTGTTTTGTCTGTAGTGAACTATCTGTTTTAACTGCCTTGATGTTATCCTGAGCTGTCCTTTATTAAGTTATTAAAATTACTTTCTAGTTTACTCTGACTATCGCCATGTTATCTATGGGTCAGCCAGAAAGACACCGCAGGGAATAGGCCCCGAGGTCGAAAGAGAGAGTGACAGTGAGTCCAGGGAACGGAGGAGGGTTGGCAAGCAAAGACCTATCCCAGCCAGAGCTATATAATATTATTGAAGAATTGTGACAGGGGTAATTGGGACCCTCCACATAGCTTGTTACACAACCTTCACAGTTGGTGGAGATGTTCGAACATCAGCCTCACACATCAATCAACCAGGGTTCTATTTACTTCACAGTTGATGGAGTTGTTGGAGCATCAGCCTCACACATCAGTCAACCAGGGTTCTATTTACTTCACAGTTGGTGGAGTTGTTGGAGCATCAGCCTCACACATCAGTCAACCAGGGTTCTATCTACTTCACAGTTGTGGAGTTATTAAACCATCAGCCTCACACATCAGTCAACCAGGTTTCTATTTACTTTGCAGTTGTGGAGTTGTTGGAGCATCGGCTTCACATATCAGTCAACCAGGGTTCTATTTACTTCACAGGTGGTGGAGTTGTTGGAGCATCAGCCTCACAAATCAGTTAACCAGGGTTCTATTTATTTTACAGTTGGTGTTGTTGTTGGAGCATGAGCCTCACACATCAGTCAACCAGGGTTCTATTTACTTCACAGTTGGTGGAGTTGTTGGAGCATCAGCCTCACACATCAGTCAACCAGGGTTCTATCTACTTCACAGTTGTGGAGTTATTAGACCATCAGCCTCACACATCAGTCAACCAGTGTTCTATTTACTTTGCAGTTGTGGAGTTGTTGGAGCATCGGCTTCACATATAAGTCAACCAGGGTTCTATTTACTTCACAGGTGGTGGAGTTGTTGGAGCATCAGCCTCACAAATCAGTTAACCAGGGGTCTATTTATTTCACAGTTGATGTTGTTGTTGGAGCATGAGCCTCACACATCAGTCAACCAGAGTTCTATTTACTTCACAGTTGGTGGAGTTGTTGGAGCATCAGCCTCACACATCAGTCAACCAGGGTTCTATCTACTTCACAGTTGTGGAGTTATTAGACCATCAGCCTCACACATCAGTCAACCAGGGTTCTATTTACTTTGCAGTTGTGGAGTTGTTGGAGCATCGGCTTCACATATCAGTCAACCAGGGTTCTATTTACTTCACAGGTGGTGGAGTTGTTGGAGCATCAGCCTCACAAATCAGTTAACCAGGGTTCTATTTATTTCACAGTTGGTGTTGTTGTTGGAGCATGAGCCTCACACATCAGTCAACCAGGGTTCTATTTACTTCACAGTTGGTGGAGTTGTTGGAGCATCAGCCTCACACATCAGTCAACCAGAGTTCTATTTACTTCACAGTTGTGAAGTTGTTAGAACATCAGCCTCACACATCAGTCAACCAGAGTTCTATTTACTTCACAGTTGTGAAGTTGTTAGAACATCAGCCTCACACATCAGTCAACCAGAGGTCTATTTACTTCACAGTTGGTGGATTTGTTAGAACATCAGCCTCACACATCAGTCAACCAGAGGTCTATTTACTTCACAGTTGGTGGAGTTGTTGGAGCATCAGCCTTACACATCAGTCAACCAGAGTTCTATTTACTTCACAGTTGTGAAGTTGTTAGAACATCAGCCTCACACATCAGTCAACCAGAGGTCTATTTACTTCACAGTTGGTGGATTTGTTGGAGCATGAGCCTCACCCATCAGCCTCACCCATCAGCCTCACACATCAGCCTCACACATCAGCCTCACACATCAGCCTCACACAACAGGTCAACCGTGGTTCTATTTACTGGTCCGTTTAGAGAATTGTATCATGTTTGTATAGAGCAATCTGCACTCTGTTGGTCGTGCGGCCGCCTTGGCTTCCAGATACGTTTGCTGGTACTCAAGTAAGACTGGTTCCATCTTGGATTAGAGTACACTTGAAGACTCCAGCACATACTTTCTGATACAGAACGATGTGAAGAGACTGTTAGGAGACGGAGTTGTTCATGCATTCACATTAAAATGGATGAACACCATATGGTAGTTGAGTGTCTTCATGTTCATGTAATAGCTGTTAGTTCACGGTCCTTGTTCACTTCAACAAGATGTCACACATCCATGTCCAATGTGCTGGTGTTTGTATATATCTGCTCACTGAGTTGCTGTTACTGTAATAAGTACTGCATCTGGTTACCTTGCAGCAGTAACTTCACACACGCACACACACACACACGCGCGCGCGCACGCACACACACACACACAAACACACACACACACACGTACGTACGTTAATATTTTATAACATAGGGATAAGTTAATGTTCTATAATGAGAGAAGTTAATATTGTATAACAATTAGTTGCATGTCCTTCACAGGACGTAGCAGTCGACCCAAGCATTTTCGCTGTTCGTGATTCCCGGGCAAATGTTACGTTCAGTAGTTTGCCATTGCTTTCTGATCGACCAACATCTATACCTTTTTCGAAAAAAAACCCAGCAGTGATGTGTTTCGAACCCGGATATACGGTAATATTGCATAACAGAGAGAAGTTAATGTTGCATACCATAGGGTAAATTTAATTTCTAAAACATAGGGAGAATTTAATGTTCTCTAACATAGGGAGACGTTAATGTTCTATAGCATAGGTAGAAGTTAATGTTCTATAACACAGGGAGAAGTTATTGTTCTATAACACAGGGAGACGTTAATGTTGTATACCATAGGAAGAAGTTAATGTTCTATAATATAGGAAGAAGTTAATGTTCTATAACATAGGGAGAAGTCAATGTGTTGTATAATATAGGGAGAAGTTAATGTTCTATAACATAGAGAGCAGTCAATGTTGTATAACATATGGAGAAGTTAATGTTCTATAATATAGGGAGAAGATAATGTTATATAAAAAAGGGAAAAGTCAATGTTGTAGAACTTAGAGAGAAGTTAGTGTTGTATAACATAGGGAGAAGTTAATGTTTTATAAACAAGATATAGATTGATGATGTACAAAGCAGAGAGAAGCTGACGTTACATACTGATGTTGCAGCAATGCAGGTGATGATTTACAACAATAATGCGCAAACTCAATACCTTCAGACACACAAGTCATATGTCTACACCCATCAATCAATGTTTGTATACAGGCACGTCATCTGTCTACACCCATCAATCAATGTTTGTATACAGACACTCATCTATCTACATGCATCGATCAATGTTTGTATACAGACACGTTATCTATCTACATCCATCAATCAATGTTTGTATACAGACACGTCATCTATCTACACCCATCAATCAATGTTTGTATACAGACACGTTATCTATCAACATCCATCAATCAATGTTTGTATACAGACACGTCATCTATCTACATCCATCAATCAATGTTTGTATACAGACACGTCATCTATCTACATCCATCAATCAATGTTTGTATACAGACACGTTATCTATCAACATCCATCAATCAATGTTTGTATAAAGACACGTCATCTATCTACATCCATCAATCAATGTTTTTATACAGACACGTCATCTATCTACATCCATCAATCAATGTTTTTATACAGACACGTCATCTATCTACATCCATCAATCATACAAAGGTTTGTATTCAGACACGTTTTCTATATACATCCATCAATCATACAAAGGTTTGTATTCAGACACGTGTTCTGTCTACACACATCAATCACTGTTTGTAAACAAACATGTCATCTGTCTCCATCCATCAATCAATGACTGTATACAATCACGTCATCTATCTACATCCATCAATCAATGTGTGTATACAGACACGTCATCTATCTTCATCCATCAATCAATGTTTGTATACAGACATGTCATCTATCTACATCCATCAATCATACAATGTTTGTATACAGACACGTCATCTATCTACACCCATCAATCATACAGTGTTTGTATACAGACACGTCATTTATCTACACCCATCAATCATACAGTGTTTGTATACAGACACATCATCTATCTACACCCATCAATCATACAGTGTTTGTATACAGACACGTCATTTATCTACACCCATCAATCATACAGTGTTTGTATACAGACACTCATTTATCTACACCATCAATCATACAGTGTTTGTATACAGACACGTCATCTATCTACACCCATCAATCATACAGTGTTTGTATACAGACACGTCATTTATCTACACCCATCAATCATACAATGTTTGTATACAGACACGTCATTTATCTACACCCATCAATCATACAGTGTTTGTATACAGACACGTCATCTATCTACACCCATCAATCATACAGTGTTTGTATACAGACACGTCATTTATCTACACCCATCAATCAATCAATGTTTGTATACAGACACGTCATCCATTTACATCCATCGATCAATGTTTGTATACAGTCTCTACTCCCATTAATCGATGTATGTTTAGAGACACGTCATCTATTTGAATAGTAATTGTATCAATTTATATTACTGCATTCGGGACACATTTTCCATCTGCATCCCTTCACAACAAGCGTCAGTTAATGTACACAGACTCGCCGTCTATCATCTCACTACACTAGAATATATGTATACAGAAATACTTGTATCTACTTATTGGAATCAACTTATGCATACACATACTTCTTTTACATTGTCCCTGCTGTTATTAAGTTTGACTGCGTATTTAATTCTAAAAATAACATTTCAGCGTTCATATGCGGTACGATTTAGAAGCAGGCTGCCTTGCCTTGGTTTAAATCCAGTGGTATGAGTTCCGGCAGTTCAGAAAGCAATGGCAAACTATTGAACGTGAACTTGCCCAGGAATCACAAACAGCCTAAAATGCTGGGGTTAGCTGCTAGTCATGTAAAGGATACGCAACTCACTTTACAGATATCTATAGCAAACGTGATACAAGACAGGACTTATCTTACGCCTGGACTTGAGTCTTGTCTGCAGGTCATTGTCTCCTTGCAAGTCTCCGCCATCCGTTGTCTTTGTGGTTGTCACAGAAGGCAATAAACACAAAACCAGGAACACAGCCTTCAGGAGGAGACAGGCGCTTGTTGGTTTCATTATTTGTAGCAGCAGTTGTGCCGCGTCCAGGTCTTGTCGGCCTGGCATTACAACACATGGGCAGAGATATTTCCACCAAGGTTTACATTTCCCAACAAAACACAGAATAACATGTTTCAGAACTTTCTAAATATAAATCGATTGAGATATTTCAATCAAATTTCATAATTATTCTAAATAATTCGAGTTGAGTCGAGTCGAGTCGAGTTATTGAGTTGAGCTGAGCTGAGTTGAGTTGTGTTGAGTTGAGTTGAGTTGCGTTGAGTTGAGTTGATTTAAGTTGAGTTGAGCTAAGAACCGACATCACAGCAATCGGCACTTTCCCATCAGAGTCCCAGTATTAGTGGTACCATTTGGAGTCTGGAACTCGCTTACACTCAGGAAATAAATGACCGTAGACCCCGAGGTAGACCAAGAAGACGGTGGAGAGATAATATATATACAGACCTACAAGCACTTGGAATCAACGACTGGCAAGAGAAGGTCAACCAGAGAGACGAATGGAGACGGATTGTATCTGCAGCAAAGAACCTCAATGGCTCGGAACGCTGAAGAAGAAGAAAGAAGAAGAAGATTTGGAGTCTGATTATTTGTCCGTCTGGCCTGCCGTCCTGGCCATGATAGAGTATCTATTCTAGCCACTATGTTACCGTGGCTGTGATACACAATATATAGTGTGTACTACAGACTAGCGTCTGTCTAATCACTATGTTACCATGGCTTTGATATACAATATATAGTGTGTACTACTAATTAGCGTCTAGCCACTGTGTTACCGTGGCTGTGATATACAATATATAGTGTGTACTACAGACTAGCGTCTAGTCACTGTTACCGTGGCTGTGATATACAATATATAGTGTTTACTACAGACTAGCGTCTGCCAAGCCACTGTGTTACCACGGCTGTGATATATACTGTGATCTCATTGCCACAGATGAAAGAAAAATCCCGGGAACAAAATCAACCACGGTTTATTGCCTTCATCGACCACACAAAAGCGTTTGATTTGGTCAGTGGGGAGGACCTGTTCAAAGCACTAAAGAAGATTGGCTGAACACCAACTCTTTTGTCCTTTGTGGAATCGTTCCACACAGGCATGAAGGGTATAATCAAGTTTGATGGTGATACTTCAGAAGAGTTTGAAATCAAGAGTGGAGTTCAGCAAGGTTGTGTACTAGGCCCCACTCTCTTTGGGATATACTTTTCACTTCTACTGAAATATGCCTTTCGTGATCAGGATGACGGTATATACATTCACTCACGCTCAGGTGGCGGCCTCTATAATGCTCAGAGATTGAAGGCCAAGACCAAAATTAGGAGGGTACTAATCAGAGAGTTGTTTTTTGCAGATGATGCTGCAATTACGACCCATTCTTAGGAAGAATTACAACATCTACTATTTGCATTCTCCAATGCTTGTTCTGAATTTGGTTTAACAATTAACAAAAAGAAGACACAGATTATGTCACAAGGTGCACATGGGGTACCATCAATATGTATTGACAACGCCGAACTAGAGATAGTAGACCATTTTACATATCTAGGATCAGAGGTAAATAGAAAATTATCCTTAGATCAGGAAATCAACACCCGGATTGGTAAGGCAGCAACAACAATGAACAGGTTAAGAAAAAGAGTCTGGGAGAACAGGAAGCTTACTGCCAAAACAAAAGTCCTTGTCTATCAAGCCTGTGCCCTTAGTACTCTTCTTTATGGCAGTGAAACCTGGACAACTTACTCACACCAAGAGAAACGTTTAAACAGCTTTCATATGCGCTGTCTGCGAAGAATACTTGGTATTAAGTGGCAAGACAAAATCACAAATACTGAAGTATTGGAAAGATCAGGTTGTGTGACGGTTTATTCCATGCTCAGTCTTCTTAGACTTAGATGGATATGACATGTTAGGAGGATGGATGATGGTAGAATATCAAAGGACATCTTTTTTGGTGAATTACAGATAGGTAGGAGATCTCAGCGTCGGCCTCTACTACGATACAAAGATGTGTGTAAGCGGGACATGACTGATACAGGCATTGATAATGCACATTGGGAGAAAGTTGCTGCTGAACGTGTTGCATGGAGAGCAACTGTCAGAAATGGAATAAAGACAAAGGAGAAAATGACTGCAGATAAAGCACATACAGAACATGAGAGACATAAGATGGTGCATGATGGTGGAAATGACCATGTGTTTACATGCTTCCACTGTGAACAA
This sequence comes from Cepaea nemoralis, assembly GCA_014155875.1. NCBI lineage: Eukaryota > Metazoa > Mollusca > Gastropoda > Stylommatophora > Helicidae > Cepaea > Cepaea nemoralis. Next base: position 44,340 of record JACEFZ010020428.1, read on the forward strand.
ACATTTGCAGCAAGAATTGGCCTTATTAGCCACACTCGCTACCGCCATGGGTTGTAGTTATTAAGCTATTTGAAGCACAATGTATCAAACTATCCTCTGTCAAGACGGAAAGGTGCCAATGATAATGATGATGATGGAATGATTTACAATATATAGTGTGTACTACAGATTAGGGTTTGTTTAGTCACTGTGTTACCGCGGCTATGATATACAATATATAGTGTGCACTACATACAGACTAGTGTCTAGTCACTGTGTTACCGCCGCTGTGATATACATTATATAGTGTGTACTACAGACTAGAGTCTGTCTAGTCTCTGTGTTACCACAGCTGTGATATACAATATATAGTGTGTACTACATACAGACTAGCGTCTAGTCACTGTGTTACCATGGCTGTGATATACAATATATAGTGTGTACTGCAGATTAGTGTCTGTTTAGTCATTGTGTTACCGTGGCTGTGATATACAGAGATAAAATCTCCGCCGCGGAGCAAACACGACAGGGGGCTTCTGATCGTCAGAAGTGTATCCCCTTCTCCAAGTGTTTCGAGCCATTAAACCCTTAACAATCTCTGGGGGCGGTTCCGTCCAGGCGGACATGACTCCGGGCGTCATTCCCCTACCGTAGAGACGTTCGGTCACATTCATTGTCCCTGTTATGCTTGTCCCTTCGTTGTTATCATATCCATTATCAAGCCTCCCTCGGTGAAGAGAGTCCGTGCAGCCTGTGCTTGCCCCTTAGCACGTGTGGTCGTGGGGAGTCAGCTTCTTCCCTAGCCATGGCCTCTATCGCCTCTACCCGTCTCCGTTGCCGTGTTTCTTCCTCGTGCCGGCCCGTTAACGGCGCCACACTCTAGTATGCAGCCGGTTCTTCCTTTACGTTTCTGGACGCACATCTTGGTCTCTGAAGCTGGGTGAGAGCGACACGGTGGGCCACTATGTTATGGAGGTTACACTTCGGCCGACATTTGCATGGGTTGACTGCACTCAGATTCACCAACCACGTTCGGACGAAAGGCTAACACTGACACAAGACGTTGCAAGTTCGTGGTCTTAGTTGAGAGATTGTTAGTAGTCTGCAGTTTTTTTTGGTTTGTTCGCATATCCTTTTCTGGACATCAGTGTAAACATCAGCATCTTTCAGCTGATTGTTGATTTCTTGGCAAGGTTACGCTCAGTAGTTTGCCATTAGTTCTGTAGTTACCGCTTCTAAACATACTAGTTCCGAGACTCGTCTCGCTTCAGGTTCCGACAATTCCATAGCCAGCACGAGACCATTTCGGCCGCCTCACACAGCTGTTTTTGGGCCCAAGTTCTTGCTTGTCCTTTAATGCCCATTCGTTTTAGCACATCATACACGGAGTGGGAGACTAGACCTCTGGCGCCTACCTCAACGGCGTACTGTTCCCGCTTAAGACTTGCGACTATGTCTTCGTACTTCTTCATTTTGTACGTATGCTGCTCCTCAATATTTGACTCGTTCGGGACGGTCAGCTCAATCAGCGTTAGCTGCTTGGCTGTCGAGGAGCTAAGTACGATGTCAGGTCGCAAGCCAAACTTTCGGATCACCTCAGGGTATTTGCCACGGCCATTTAGATCCACGGTCAGTATATACAATAAACAGTGTGTACTACAGATTAGCCGGCCTCCCTGGTCTAGGTGTTACACGACTTTCTCCGTAATCCCGTATACTCTCGTGAGTAACGTGACGTGCGCGAGAATTGGTAGTGGTTCTCTCTGTGTCGGTAACTTACGGGGTATGTGACCCGGTCGCTCAGAAAGCAATGGCAAACTACTGAGCGTAATCTTGCCAAGAAATCAAGAATAAGCTGAAAGATGCTGTCAGGGAAATTACTGGAGATGCCGATCAGATGATAGATTGACAGAGACAATCGTCTCTAGGCCGCCACACCGCTTTGTTGTAGGGTGTTTCATCAGATTAAACACGAATGGCGTTCTCTGTGTGCAGGGGAAATATGTCTCGGATCAAAAAAGAATAAGTCGGCATTTTGTTTACCCGATCTGAAAAATGAAACGAAGGAGAGTTTCTTTGAATTTAGATTCTGGACAAGGGAGTGACGTCATTAGTGACACAACTCTCAGCAATCGGGAAAAACAGTTTGCGATCAGTGTACTAAATGGATTGAACCGAGCTGGAGTGTTAAGCTAATTCTGTTCCAATTTAGAAAAGAATCTATTGTGTCCTGTGTCAATTAAAGTTGACATAAATTTATCTTCAATGGCAATTTGTGGATTCAATTCAGGATCAGATTAGTTGACAAAAGGTAGTCTATTGATAGATAGAGTTAGGACTTGAGCATAGTGTTAGTGCGTTGTGTGAAAGTATACTAAGAGCGTCGGCAGCAGTAGGCTGATGCGTAGCGTAAACTAGGCCGAGTGATATATCGTTTCACTCGGCAGAGTAATACCAATGTCATGGGAGGATATTCAGCGAGATTGAGAGTGGTTGGGGGGGGGGGGGGGGATAAAGGATATGTCCATGGTAGGATCTTCCGGTAAGATGTCTACTGGGGTTTCTCCGCTTTCCTTTAGTCTTTCCTTTTCTTACCATATCTCAGGCCAATGTGATGAACTGCTCTGCCTTATGCCAGAGTTTAATTCAATGGTTACTAGGATAAATATCTGAGTGTGGCCTTCGGCCTACACTCACATATAGTAGGTTTGAATCGGGTTTCTCTCACCGAGTGTTCTCTTTTCGACAGATTCCACGGTGTAGAAGAAGGTAAGTATTACTCAAAGGTGTGGACTATGACAGTCACACTGAGTGCAATTCTACTGTACCGGAGAAATTAAGGACATCTGGGAGAGGTGGACAATGACTCTCACACTATATGTGACTGTAGGCCGAAGGCCACACTCAGATATTTATCCTAGTAACCATTGAATTAAACTCTGGCATAAGGCAGAGCAGGTTAGGATTTTCTTTTTGCCCCCGACAGAAGAAAAATCCCTCGGTAAGGTGTGGGATTTTTCTTCTGTCGGGGGCAAACAGAAAATCCTAACCTGCACAGTTCGCGGCGACTGCACTAGCCAGGCGGCCTTAATTCCTCAGGCTCAAAGACCCCTCTGCCATACACCGCAAGTAAATGACAGTTTTACTGAGTGCAGTTCTGTTAAATGGCCTCGGAAATGGGACACCATTCCTCTAATCATAGTCATATCTAAGCCTTGATTGTTTAACCTAAAAAAGGCTAATTGGCAGTGGCTGAGTTCCGAAAAGGCTGATTTATATTAATGGTGACTACTGCTCAGAACTATGACACTATTATGTAGAGAAGGTATAATGGTGATTACTTCTCAGGCCTAGGACATTATTATGTAGAGAAGGTATAAAGGTGAGGACAACTATGCAGTAACCGTTCCCAAACATACAGGAGGAATTTACTCGAACAGACACCAACAGTTGTGTTTCTTTAGGGTTCGTGTGAGAGAAGTGCCGGGATTCCTAGGTTCCAGGATTGTTATAGACACATTAGATACATCAGGTGTTCCGAACTTATGGACTTAAGTATACCATATTCAGTATTGGAGACCAGTCACCCAGACTATATACGAAAAACTCCAAGAAGTCAACCACTGTCCGGAGAGACGCTTCATTCGGTGAGGTCTTTTCAGAACTTACGGTATTGTGATGTGGTATGACCAAACACTATGATGAACGATCCTGAGCTCACTGGTCTCTTCTCGCATACATCATAGATAATACTACAGATTTCTATACACATACATTGCACACACCTGACATTTTTCTTCATTAAATTATTTTATTATTTGTTAGATGACAGTGTTGTGTGGGTATGTTCTGGAGGAATATGAAAAGGGGTATTGTCTCGTGGTAAGCAGAGAGAGAGAGAGAGAGAGAGAGAGAGAGAGAGAGAGAGAGAGAGAGAGAGAGAGAGAGAGAGAGAGAGAGAGAGAGAGAGAGAGATCCAAAGACTGAAAAGGGGTGTGTCGACAAGGGTCCGACAGACGCTCAAGCTGATGATAGGGAATTAAAAAAGTGTGCTTGTTGATTCCACTTCCCCCCAGGGACGACAGGCGACATTTATGGGGAAACGTCGCACGGGATGATGACATTACATTGGGGATATTGACATTACCGTAATGATGGTGATAGTACAGTGAAAGAGGTAAAGCCGGAATGGTAAATATCCAGCTGGGTGAATGTGGATAGGTGTTAAGACTATACCTATTCACACTTACAAGTCTACATAGGTCTTTGGTCCTAATTCTATTCTTGCAATTGAGAGATTGTTTTGTGGTGTGCTGTGTGGTGTCATATATATATATATATATATATATATATATATATATATATATATATATATATATATATATATATATATATATATATATATATATATATATATATATATATATATATATATAGATTAGTTTTAAATATTGTGTATCTATATATTGCTTTGTTTTTTTTTATACTCAACCTACTGACCTACTTCTCTAAATATGGCCACTCCCAAACTAGATATGGTAGAACTGAGGGCAAGGGGTGAAGGAATGGGCTTATCGGGTCCTGCACTATCCGAGTTTATACAGGAGGCGGATAGAGATTTCCGTCCAAAAAAA
>JACEFZ010020429.1:0-26678 GCA_014155875.1 Cepaea nemoralis
GGAAAAAGGGGGTGTCCATAGGCTGATGGAGTGTGTTGGACGGAAGCTGGTGGATTCTCCAGAATATTGAGAGGGAAAAAATATTATAATGTGGGTGTCGGCTCTCTTCACTCCAGGGACGACACTGTAAAGGAGGACACGACAGCGATCACCAGAGTCGTTGATCAGCTCTATGTTTTTGTCTCAACCATACAAGGTGGCCAAGCCATCCAGGTATTTTTTCTATATTCTCTGCCTTCCCCTTAGTTGTTTCCCCTCAATCTTGCCAGTTCTCATCAGGTTCTCTAGTTTAGTTTATTTCATCTCATAACGTGCCTAAAAATGTTGACTGGCTAAATCTAATTTCTCTAATCAGTTTAGTGTTTTCATTTGCTTCTTTTAGGACTTGCTCAGTGGGTTTTTTTTCTTTTTTCTGTCTTTCCATGGTATTCTTTGCATTTTCCCCAAAAATCACATTCGCACTGCATATTGATGCTTTCCAGCTTGTCTGCTCATTGGCCACATATTACATCCATACAAAAGTGCTGGTTCTACGTAGCACATCAACTCTCTTTTCTAGTTGCAATTGACATCTTTTTATTGGACACCTAAGTCGCAAAGACAACTTATCACAAACATCAGAAAGAAGAAGTCATCATTTTTTACTACAATATGAGAAAATAAAGAACAAAAACTGGAACATGTTGTGACAGCCGGAAAGATTTGAGGAAAGAGAGATTGAGAAGTCAGCGTGAAAAATGTCTTGACAGTCTTGTGTCATGGCACTGAAGGAAGTCAGGACAGGAATTGATCCATGCCGTCGAAGACCGCAAATTGTGGAGGGGCATGATCCCCTGCGCCAGCCGGAAAGTTACTGGATGATGATGTTTTCCATTTACAATAGCCGTTATAATTTAAGATACGTTTTTATAAGAGTATTATTTCGGTGTCATTTGCTACACATTGACAAGTGTGAAGCAGACACTTCCAATATCCCATACCAAATCTGTCGGCGATTTAATGACATCTGTGGCTTACGATGAAACTTCCCCACAGGGTTATAAATCGTCGGCAGAAGATAGGGCTGGGTAGCCGTGGGAGGAGAGTGTTGGACAAATGGGTATTTGAGAGGAGGTGAGTACTGTTCATGAAATATCTGGTGTCGGTACATTACTATGTGTCATAAGTATTAACATATTTATATATTCCCATTTCTCACCCTCTCTCTCTCTCTCTCTCTCTCGCTCTCTCTCTCTCTCTCCATCTCTCTCTCTCTCTCTCTCTCTCTCTCTCTCTCTCTCTCTCGCTCTCTCTCTCTCTTTCTGACAGTGTCTCCTACTATATATGTCTCCATCTGTCTATCCGCGTATGCCTTCCTGTCTCCCCTCCTTGTCTCGCCCAGTCTCTTTATCCGTCTATTCTCAGTATCTCTCCGGGTCTCTATCTAATCCATCCACCCACCCTCCCACCTACCAACCAGCCTATCTGCCAGTTTGTCTGTCTGTCTACATATATATATATATTTTTTTTTCTTCTTCTTCTTCTTCTTCTTCTTCTTCTTCTTCTTCTTCTTCTTCTTCTTCTTCTTCTTCTTCTTCTTCTTCTTCGTCTCCTTCTTCTTCTTCTTCTTCTTCTTCTTCTTCTTCTTCTTCTTCTTCTTCTTCTTCTTCTTCTTCTTCTTCTTCTTCTTCTTCTTCTTCTTCTTCTTCCTCTTCTTCAGCGTTTCGAGCCATTGAGGTTCTTTGCTGCAGATACAATCCGTCTCCATTCGTCTCTCTGGTTGACCTTCTCTTGCCAGTCGTTGATTCCAAGTGCTTGTAGGTCTGTATATATATTATCTCTCCAGCATTTTCTTGGTCTACCTCGGGGTCTACGGTCATTTATTTCCTGAGTGTAAGCGAGTTTTGTTTCCCTATTACCTTCCATTCTTTCTATATGCCCCAGCCATTGTAGTCTATTAGTATATATATATATATATATATATATATATATATATATATATATATATATATATATATATATATGTCCTCTTTCGTTGACCTGCCATATTTACTGTAAAATATTGTTTTCCTAATAACTCAGTATCATTCTCAATAAAGTGTTCTGAGACTCTCGGATAGTCTTTACAACGCCCATACTGATTTGCAACAGCGATGTAGAGTCAAAGAGACAGACAAGCATGTAAGCAGACAAACATGTAAACTAATAGAAGATAGAACTGATAGTTTGATAGACAGACAGAGAGACCACATCACACTAACAAACAGACCGGATCACACTGACTATCTGATATGCTGATATGCATATGGAACAAACATACAGGATATATAGACAGGCCAGAGATAGAGGTAATAGAGACAGGCCAGGTATATACATAATTCAGACAGGCCAGACATAAAAGTAATATAGACAGTCCAGACATACAAGTTATAGAGTCATTCCAGACATAAAAGTAATATAGACAGGCCAGATATACAAGTTATAGAGACATGCCAGACATAAAAGTAATATAGACAGGCCAGATATACAAGTTATAGAGACATGCCAGACATAAAAGTAATATAGACAGGCCAGATATACAAGTTATAGAGACATGCCAGACATAATAGTAATATAGACAGGCCAGATATACAAGTTATAGAGACATGCCAGACATAAAAGTAATATAGACAGGCCAGATATACAAGTTATAGAGTCATGCCAGACATACAAGTAATATAGACAGTCCAAACATACAAGTTATAGAGACATACCAGACATAAAAGTAATATAGACAGGCCAGATATACAACTTATAGAGACATGTCAGACATAAAAGTAATATTGACAGTCCATACATACAAGTTATAGAGACATGCCAGACATAAAAGTAATATAGACAGGCCAGACATAAAAGTAATATAGACAGGCCAGATATACAAGTTATAGAGACATGTCAGACATAAAAGTAATATAGACAGTCCATACATACAAGTTATAGAGACATGCCAGACATAAAAGTAATATAGACAGGCCAGACATAAAAGTAATATAGACAGGCCAGATATACAAGTTATAGAGACATGTCAGACATAAAAGTAATATAGACAGTCCATACATACAAGTTATAGAGACATGCCAGACATAAAAGTAATATAGACAGGCCAGACATAAAAGTAATATAGACAGGCCAGATATACAAGTTATAGAGACATGTCAGACATACAAGTCATAGAGACATGCCAGACATACAAGTTATAGAGACATGCCAGACATACAAGTTATAGAGACAGTCCAGGCACACAAGTAATAGATATAGGTCACACACACATCAGACATAAAAGTAATACAGACAGGATAGACTGTAAGGTTTAAGGCTAGCAAGCAATAGGTAAACAACGATACAAGTGTGAAGATGGCACCAAGAGATGGAAGAACAGCAATCTGATACGGACAGAGTGAGAGACAGACAGTGTTGGAGATTCATTACAGCCAACGTACCTGATTGATTGATTGATTGATTGATTGATGGAAGGATGGATGGGTGGATGGATTGATTGATTGATTGATCGATTGATTGATTGATTGATTGATGGCCGGCCCGGTGGTTATTATTGACCTAACCTAAAATGGGTTCAAAAGGAATGTAAAGGCACCGACGTGATTGTAACCATGTCACCCATTGAATACTGATTGGTATAGAAAGATGGAGCTAGCACCATGTGCTAAGTGAGCTCAGGGCGTGAAAGAGAACCTTTTACTTGTTTTACAGACATGTGGATATTCAATCCAGGCCGACGAGATGAGACAAAACAAGCAAGACAGATCAGACAAGACCTCATAAACATAACAGATGGATAGACAGATATATAGGCAGACAAACAGACAAGCAGTCAGACAGAGACAAGGTCACAGACAGAGAGACAGATAATTAATCAGACATGGCAGGTTGAGAGACAGACATACAACTGGTTCAGACAGATATTCGGCGCTAGCGTTCAAGCTAGAAATTTGAGTGGGGAAAAACATTAAATATTTTTAGACAAGGTACACAGATCAGAGATGCACTTATATCAGACCAGCCAAATGGATCACTCAACAGACAGACCATTAGACACAGCCAACGAAGTTCAGACAGATGAATGAAAAGACAGGCAGTCAAATAGATGGGAACGTAAACAGTGTGTAGGTAACTGGGTAGATAGGCAGGCAGGCTAGAGAGAAGGAGGGGCATGTAGATAGATAGATGGCAGATGGACGCACAGAGAAACAAATGGACGAATGAAATTAGAGACACATAAACATGCAAACAAATAAGCTGAGAGATATACAAAGAAACAGACAACCGGACAGACGGACAGACAGACGGAAGGACAGGCATACATACAGAAGTATACACGGACGGATGGATAGCTGGCTGTTCTAATAGCTGGATGGATGGATTAATGGACAGATGGATACACGATGGATGGACAGATGCTCGGACGAACGAACACACTGATGTTTTGACTTTATTGTGTTCGGAAACTGCAGATGGGCTGACTAAACTTAAATGTATGCCTGCAAAACAGCTAGCATTGGGAACATTTTGACCCAGTCGTTCACGTGTATATTGCTAAACAACAAGTGGTGAAGGAGAGAGCGAATGAAAATGTTCTGTCAAACGCGACATGTGATTAATAGAAGTGGACAGGGTGACGGTTACTTTTGCTAGTGCAGATTTTAGAAATGCGTGATGGAAATTTTAAGATTATTGATTTCTATGTGAGTCTGGGGAGTGATCCGACATACTATGTTTAGGATTAATTAAAAGTTGCTCAAGGCAAGTCTAAAGGAGTATGCTCGTGTTGATCGTCATCATCATCATGTGCCTTTATAGCTGGCATTGGCGTTCATATTTATCCACATATCTTGGTTCTTGGCGATCTGGAACAAATCTGATAAAGATATGCCACCGTCTTAGTTCATCTAGCACCATTTTTCTCGGTCTTTCGTACCTCTTTTCCCATCGATTTTTCCAGTTGTCACGATAGTCTCCAATGCCTTTTCTCATTACGTGACCAAAGAAGCTATTTGTCTCTTTCTTATTGTTGTATATAATGTTCTAGTTTCATTAGCCGTTTCAAAGCAGTCGCTGTTAGTTACTCTGGCTATCCAAGATATTTACAACATTCGTCTAAAGAACCACATCTCCGTTTCTTCTCAACGTTCCCGAATCTCTTCTTTCACGTTCCATGATTCCCTGCTATACAGATAAACAGGTTCTATATAACATTTCAGTTGAAAAAGAGCGCTCGTTCTTAAATATCCGGTGTGCTGATGCCGTGGTAATAACGGGTTAAACCCCTACACTGTCAATTGGCATAAAAAGTTGACTTCTCGTCCTTGACCTGGTGACATCAATTTAAAGTACCTCAGAAGTCTGAGTGGGTTTGTCTGATGGCGAGGGACACTGGTAATATGGAAGGCTAATCAACACGCAAAAATCAGTCCAGTATACTAGAAGAAGTAGCACATAAAAGGACAACGCTTGAGTTCAGAACTAGCGAATGAATAGGAGAAAAAGAACATGTTAACTCTCTTATTCTTATATTCAATTATTGCATAAGATACTTTGATTTTCTTGAATGCAGCTATTGTTTGACCTAATCTGAGCTTAATCGCTGTCATGCATCTTCCATCTGACGTTATATTTTCCCATGGTATTTACATTTATCAACTTGGCAGTTTGATATCATCTTTTTCTTTGATATAACTAGCCACTTTAATTATATACATTGACAGACGATAGTTTGTGCTTTAAAAAGGCATAATAACTTTTACCTATGGCGGTAGCGCATGTGACTGATAAGGCCAATTTGCTCTGTAAATGTCCGTTCACAGTAGGTGCATGTGAACACGTGGTCATTTCCACCATCATGCACCATCTTATGTCTCACACGCTCGGTGTGTGACTTATCTGCAATAATTTTCTCCTTTGTCTTTATTCCATTTCTGATGTTTGCCCTCCATGCAACACATTCAGCGGCGACTTGCTCCCAATGTGCATTATCAATGCCTGTATCAATCATGTCCCGCTTACACACATCTTTGTATCGTAGTAGAGGCCGACCCTGCGATCTCTTACCCATCTGTAATTCAGCAAAAAAGGTGTCCTTTGGTATTCTACCATCATCCATCCTCCTAAGATGTCCTATCCATCTAAGTCTACGAAGACTGAGCTTGGAATAAACCGTCACACAACCTGGTATTTCCAATACTTCAGTATTTGTGATTTTGTCTTGCCACTTAATACCAAGAATTCTTCGCAGACAGCGCATATGAAATCTGTTTAAAGGTTTCTCTTGGTGTGAGTAAGTTGTCCAGGTTTCACTGTCATAAAGAAGAGTACTAAGGACACAGGCTTGATAGACAAGGACTTTTGTTTTGGCAGTAAGCTTCCTGTTCTGCCAGACTCTTTTTCTTAACCTGTTCATTATTGTTGCTGCCTTACCAATCCGGATGTTGATTTCCTGATCTAGGGATAATTTGCTATTTACCACTTATCCTAGATATGTAAAATGGTCTACCATCTCTAGTTCGGCGTCGTCAATAAAGATTGATAATACCCCATGTGCACCTTGTGATCTGTGTCTTCTTTTTGCTAATTATTAAACCAAATTCAGAACAAACATTGGAGATTGCAGATAGTAGACATTGTAATTCTTCCTCAGAGTGGGTCGTAACTGCAGCATCATCTGCAAAAAGCAACTTTCTGATCAGTACACTCCTAATTTTGGTCTTGGCCTTCAATCTCTGAGCTTTGTAGAGGCCGCCATCTGAGCGTGAGTGAATGTATATATCACCACCCTGATCACGAAAGGCATATTTCAGTAGAAGTGAAAAGTATATTCCAAAGAGGGTGGGAGCTAGTACACAACCTTGCTTAACTCCACTCTTGATTTCAAACTCTTCAGAAGATGCACTATCAAACTTGATTATACCCTTCATGCCTGTGTGGAACGATTCCACAATGGACAGAAGAGTTGGTGGGCAGCCAATCTTCTTTAGTGCCTAGAACAGATCCTCACGACTGACCAAATCAAATGCCTTTGTGAGGTCGATGAAGGCAATAAATAGTGGTTGATTCTGTTCACGGAATTTTTCTTGCATTTGTCGCAATGAGAATATCATATCGATGGTAGACCGGTTCTGTCGAAAGCCACACTGTGATTCGGGGTAGACTTGATCTCCTAGAACTTGAAGTCTGCGCAGAACAATTCTGGCAAATACTTTTCCAACAATACACAGAAGTGAGATACCCCTATAGTTGTTGCAGTCGCTCCGATTGCCCTTGTTCTTGTACAGTGTTATGATGTTTGAATCTTTGAAATCTTATGAGACTTGTCCTTCTCGCCAGCATAGCCCTATTAGCTGGTGAATCTGTAGAGTGAGTGTGTCTTGCCCACCCCTGATAACCTCTATTGGAATCCCATCCTTACCTGGATCCTTGCCAGATGCAAGTTCATTTATAGCACACTTAACTTCTTAACTAGCCTCTTTAATTATATAACCTGTTTAATTATATAACCTGCATAGTTGGATACCTCTTGAAAAAAAAAAAAAAACAACTGTACCTTATTCAAGTCTGTAGGTCTATTTTAAGCCTAGATGTTAATGCTTGTGTGTCAGTTTATCATTTAATAGGAACACATAGAAAAAAACCATTTTGACCTTTTCACTTTTTGTGACCCTACCTAACCACTAACACAACTGTGGGTTATACTCATGCCAAGGGAGATTAACACAGCGGCCCGTCTAACTTAAGGACGGATAACTCTGCCAGTTTATATATAAATATATATATACACACACACACACACACACACACTCACACACACACACACTCACTCTCTCACACACACACACACACACACACACACACACACACACACACACACACACTGTCACGGAATTACTGGAGATGCCGACCAAAATGATAGATTGACAGAGACAATCGTCTCTAGGCCACAACTCGTTGTTGGTGGGGGAAAAGCTTTTCCCGGGATCAAACACGGCCATGAATTCTTTGAGATTTTCCCCGGATCAAAGGAGTCTCGTCAGGTATATTTTTTTTACCCGGATCTAAAGATGAGAAAGGAGCACCGTCTTAACTTGGTTGCCGGCCAAGTGAGTGACGTCATTCAGGCAAAATTCTCGGCTGTCTGAAAATAACAGAAAGTTGCTACCAGTGTGCCGAATGGATTAAACCGAGCTGGAGTGTTAGGCTTCTCCTGTTCCAATTTGGAAAAGAAACAACAGTGTCCTGTGTCGATTAACGTCGATGGACATTTGTCTATAATGACATTTTGTGGTTTCAATTCAGGACAGGATTAGATTACATAAGGTGATTAATTAATGGAGATTAGGAATCGAGTGTAGTGAGGGTGCGTTGTGTGAACTTATTATAGGAGCGTCGGCAGCAGTAGGCTGATGTGTTAATTAAACTAGGTCGAGTAATATATTGTTTAACTCAGCAGGTTAACGCCAATGTCGTGGGATGATATTCAGTGAGATTGAAGGTGGTTGGAGGAATAACGGAAAAGTCAATGGTAGGATATTCCGGTAGGGAGGTCTACTGGGGTTTCTGTGCTTATCATTTAGTCTTTCCTTCTCTTACCACGTCTCAGACCAATGTGATGAACTCCTCTGTCTTATGCCAGAGTCTAGTTCTATGAGGAATCTAGATATTAATGTCTGAGTACGGCCTTCGGCCTACACTCACATATAATAGGTCTGAATCGGGTTTCTCTCACCGGGTGTTCTCTCTTCGACAGGTTCTACTAGATCAAAGAACTTACCTACAACTAAGAGATGAGAAAAAGGGCGGTAACCTGGTGCAGTTGCTAACTGACCTCGACAATGGGACCCTGTTCCACAAGGAAGGTCCAACACCTCCTGGTCTCATTTGAGTATAGATGGTGAATCAGGGGGAGAGTGCCTTGTCAGTGGGTGCATTCCCAAAACCAACTGAGTTATTAACTATGACAGTTACAAAGAGAGTCATATGATGGTGAAGACTGATAACGAAGTAACATTTTCCGAGAAGATAGGAAACATTTGGTAGATCGAATGACAGTGGTGTTGTGTAGAGATGTTACTAGACCAGTGCTTATGTTCTTACGTCACTGGATTGTATTGGATATATGTTTCACCGTGTGTGTCGAACTCATGGACAATAATTAACCAAATCACACATTGGTGACCAAGCTTCCAAACTATCCACAATTAACGGAGAGAAAAGCGACAACTGACCGGAGAGACGCTTCATCGGGTGAGCTCCCTCTGATCTTGTGATGTTGTGCAGTTGTATGGCCGGAGCACGATGATGAAAGTTGACTCTGATCTTGAACGAACTGGTCTCATCTTGCATACACACTATACTATACTTCAGAAGTCTATACACATACATTGCACACACATGACACTTTTCTTTATTAAATAATTTTATTATTTGTTAGAAGCCGGTGTTGTGTGGGTATGTTCTGCAGGAATATGAAGAGGGGTATGATCTTATGGTAAGAAGTGAGAGAGATAGTGATCCAGAGACTGAAAGGGGGTGTGTAGACAAGGGTCCGGCAGACGCCCAAGCTGATGATAGGGAATTTAAAAAGTGTGCTTGTTGATTCCACTTCCCCCCAGAGATAACAGGTCACACACACACACACACACACACACACACACACACACACACACACACACACACACACACACACACACACACACACAGAGAGATATATACATCTTCACTTCATGCTATGATGACGTCAGACCGCGCGCGGCCTGTACGCGAAGTCTTGTTAGCGTGGGGCCGCCAGCGTAGATAGATGCATTTTAACAAAAGATGTTCAGTTGGAAATACGAAAAATTATCAATGATCTGGTCCGTGTAGTGTGACGAAACATTACACGTACATGCAATAATGGGTGTTAAATGTAAACATGCATTCAATTTTATTGTAGTCGTTCTGAATATACCATAACAATATTAAATGTTCCTAGCTGGAGTAAAACTGCCATCTCCCGCCATTTAAATACCGCATTACAGCATGCGATCTTCATAATTTCAGTGTGACATTGATTGCCAACTTAAGTGGTGGAAAATAACAAAATACACACAAAAATGGATGCTAAATTTAATAAAGCATAGTATAACAATGTAGTACGTCTCATAAAACGGTATTTACCGGTTTACGAACCACTTAGAATAGACAGCCTAGTTCTCTGGTATAAAAAGGATTCTCGAAGCGCCATAAATGCACAAGGCAAAACGGGGTGAGAAAAACTATATCAAGTAATCAGTGGCTGTTTTAACTCGTTGAAATAATCGGGGAATTCAACATCATGAGTACTCTAAACCTCATTAAATCGGAGACAAAAAAAAAACAAGAAAACGAAAGTTACCGCAAAAAAAATCTCCGTTAAAATTCGGCAACCGAAAATGTAGTGCCTTAATATAACCATTGTTTCTATTATCTTGATATTACCATAAAGTCCCTTTTCTGCATTCCCTGTTATTACAATTCCCAAACGTTTGTGTAGATGTTTTGCATTTTTCGCCATCAATACTATGTTATTTGCATAGCGTAGATCGATTGTATTATATACTCCAACTTGTATTCCTGGCCTGTCTTTGATCTCTTTCATTATTATTTCGCTATAAAGAGAGAACAGATCCGGCGACAAAAATAAATCTCATCCTACCCAAAGCTTGCGTTATCTATCCATAATTGCCTTCGTTATTTCCAAATGTTATTGCTGGTACTTGTTTCCATTAAATATTTTATTACTATTCTGATATCTTTCTCACTATGTTGATATCTTCCAACATTGTTATCATTTCATCAAGTGTAACTGTATCAAATGCCTAGGTATAAAACAATAAAGCACAAATGTATGTCTTTCTGTGTCTCTGTCGATCTCTCTTTTAGCGATTGTAATGTGTATATTTTGTCATTTGAACCGTTAATGTAAGTATATGTGACGAACTGAAATAACCTGAATACAAATTAGTGTAAAATCATTTTCCTCATGTTGGACTGGTAGTACATGGTTCCGTCGCCCTGCTACTGAGTGAGTGCGTGGGCGACACTGTGAGCTGTGAAATTCGCGGGGAATGCTTTTACATCTAGTCCTGAACAGTGACCTGCATGTTCGGAACAATGGCTACCGGCTGTTGCTGAATAGACTAATTTGCTTTTTCGGCTCACGAGTGCATTTTTCATGGAGACTCCCGGGAGTCGGCGCTGAAAGTGCGGAATCCGTTCTTTATGCGACACTTTCGGTGGGTCGCCCTGCGGTAGAAGACCGAGACATGTGAGAAAACCCGGGTCAATGAGGTCTTTCTGGTGACTGCCGAGTCCATTGACGATGAACTGTGGTTTTCGTGTATTAATTTTGTTTTGGCATTCTGGCAGCGGCATTATGCACAGTATACCTGTGCGGGCTGTTGGATTGCCGAAGACTCCTGCCTATTCCACTTTTCACATTGGACAGTGGGGAGCATTTTGTGTGATATTCACTGGCACAGGAACGGAGCATAATGGGGACGACCCGTTGCCGTGAAGTTGGAACCTCGACTAACTAACTAACTAACTAGGGGGGCTGCGTGGTCTCGAGGTATGGTGTCCGCCTCGAGTGCTGGAGGTCCCGGGTTCATGCCCCGGTGAGGACCGGGATTTTTTCACGTGGACTTCTAGTAATAAAATTTCCCCTGGTCTCTGGGTAGTGAGATCGGACGCCCGTGTGTATTGTTGCGCACGTAAAAAATCCCTTGGCAGTTGGAAATCGAAAAAAGAGTAGCCTAACGGCGCTGCCCGGGCAAGATTTCGAGTTAAAAATCTACCCAAGAGTATTTCAGGATCCTCGCCGGTGCTACGGAGTTCGTGCACTGAGCTGAGTTTTTCCAGACTCAGGTTTGAGTTAGGAGGAGAACGGAGCACTTATGGGTTACACCCGTGTGCCGTGATGTTGATCTATCGACTAAACTAAACTAAAACCAACTAACTAACTAACTAGTGTAAAATCTTAGCAGATGGAGAAGGGGGTCAATCCCTGGTTGGTGAACTGGATAGCAGCCGTCCTGCATTCTCGTCAGGTTGCTCTCCGTCTGGGCGCATGGACTTCAGAGCCACATATTTTAACCCCGGGACTGCCACAGGGATCTGCAATCTCACCGGTGCTCTTTAATGTGTATACGAGCAAGATTGCATACCTAGAAGCACCAGGGGATGGAAGGATTCTAACATTTGCAGATAATATTCTTGCATACAGGCAGGGGAGAAATAGGGATCAAACAGCCAGGAGCTACAGGTGACAGTAGACAAAGTGATTGACTGGTGCACTGAAATGAGTGCTGTCATCAACCCGGAAAAGGCGGCGGTGTTTTGGTGCTCTCTGGACAACAGGATTGTGAGAGATGATACCCCAAGCCTCACGATAGATGGTAGAAGTGTCAACAGAGAGAACAAACTGAAGTATCTGGGAATCACATTTGAAAGGAGTCTGTCCTTCAAGGACCATGTGGAGACGGTTGTGACTAGATCTCAAAAGGGATTCAATGCACTTAAAACTATGGCTGCAATGCACACAGAGCAGAGAATGCTCTTCACACTATACCAGCACTTGATCCTCTCAGTGATTGATTATGGACTAGGACTGCTCACTGTCTCAAAGAGTCAGCTGGTGAAATTAGAGCGCATACAGAATGAACCGATGCGGGTCATTCTGGGATGCACCAGAGACACTCCAGTAGTGTGTATGCGTTACATCCTTGGTCTGCCTACTGTTGCTGGTAGGCACAAGGTGATGCAAGCGAAGGCATACCTCAGAGTAGCTGCAGACACAGATCACCCGTTGCATGAGGCGCTGGACGTAGTTAAGGGTCAGAGACTGATAAGAGGGAAATCATGGATGGCTCAGGCGGAGGATACGATCAAACAGGTGTGCCCCTTGGAGAACATCAGGCGAGGAGAGGAGTGGGTCAGAGTGCCAGCCGTGCAGTCAGACTTGTGCAGAGTTGTAATAACATTGAGCCGGGAGTGCAGGGAGTGGCCAGCAGGGGCCACGGAAGTGGAAATTCAGCAACTAATTCAGGAAAATTCTCGCCCGGGTGATGTGATTATCTACACGGATGGGTCAGTGTTGAGAGGTAGGAGAAGTGCCTGGCAAAAACTAATAGTCGGCGTTTGGTGCAGGAGAGCCTGGCGTATGATGATACTACATCTAGCTTAAGAATGGAGGTGGAGGCGGTCAGTGCAGCTTTCCGCTGGATAGAAAACACGATACATACACACATTGTGATTGTAACTGACTCAGAAAGCATGTTGAGAAGGGTGAGAACGGGCAAGCTTCGTGCAGAGTGGCTTGCTTCTCTTCGGAGGTCACGGGTAGCAAGCATCACCTGGATCTTTTCTCCTGGGCATGCCGGTGTGCTGGGGAATGAACAGGCGGACAGATTGGCTGGCTCGGAAAAACTTGGTGGAGTATTGATGCATGACAAGGCAGACGTGGTTGCGGCCTTGTGGGAGCACGTGTACACCTCGGAGGAGCAGATGGATCACCATAGTCTGGTAAGAATGAGACAGCGAGGTGTGACGAGGGGATCTGGTCCGACGCTCGACGCTCAGAGGAAAGGCGAGACGGACATATAATCAGATTGCTACTGGAACTATTAGTGTTGGAACTCTTCGCTGGCTGCTGAGGATGGGGACGGAGCGCTTATGGGAATGTCCCGAATGCTGTGATGTCGGTTCCTAAATCAATCAATCAATCAATCAAAATCTTAGCAGAGATCATGGCAAACAAAAAAGCGTATACAATTTAGAACGGTGTGACAAAATATCGGGCCAACATGACGATGTAAACAACTCGAGCAGTTTACTGCTTTAAAGAATGTTAAGTGATATCCCAACAGATGATATTTGTGTGTATTACGTATGAAACATGGGAATTAACCAATTATGTCTCTTCTTTAAATGTTGTTATTATTCAATACCTAGCTTCACTTCCGGATGCGTCTGTGTGATGTGTGTGAGTGAGTGTGTGTGTGTGTGTGTGTTTTTTTTTAAACCTATACTTCATTATCACATGTTTCTACAACCAATGGTGCTATCTCAATTGCTGAGTGCGAATTATGTCCATATTCCATTGTTGTTGGTTCATGTGAATGATATACTTCGCTAATGAAGATTTTGTTGCTTTTTTTTTTGTGGATAGGAGTGCCTAGCCAACCGGGCATCGAAGTACACTTGCCTTTCAGTTAGACCATGTCGACATCAGAAGGCGGCGTGTTCAAATAAAGGTGTGACAAGTAAAGCTTTTCCAGAATGTCCTCTAATCTCTACTTCTTTCCTCGAGGTCACTGATTGTCAATCAATAACTGTGAATTTACCTTCTTAGTTTATAAAGAAAACTAAACTATTACACCCAAACGCGATACACATAATCTAACATTGAAAGTGGTTGTCTGTTTCTGTTAGCTTACTTGAAAGGTTTGATCAAAAGATTCGAATTGTGCATACCTTGTTTTCGAGCTTCTAGTTACCAGTTTACGTTAATTTGTTGTGGGATGACAAAAGTCGATCGGTCCGAGGTTGAACGCTAAGCTGAGAAAGTGATGCATCGATGCGTCCACTGTGACTGAGATGTTTAGAGAGGATTCATCAGTCTCACAACGTCTATACACGTGCATCGACTGGTACGTAAGTCAAAAGTTAACATATGAAAAATAAAGTTGATGTCAATTTGGAAGCAATTTATTATTATACTTACATCTCTTCTTATTTCTCAAGATAATATCCGCGAACATTGATGTCATTATCCCATACTTTTATCAGTCCTTCGGCACATGCACCACAGTAGTCGTTGGGCTGTTGCACCTCACGTTTAACTTCTTCGCTATCTGCAAATTGTTGCCTGTCGCCAAATTGATTTTTAACGAACTACAAGGTGGAAATCGCTGGAAGCTAAGTCGGAGCTGTAAGTCGGATGTTCAAGTTGTTTCCACTTTAGCTAAAAAATATTTCTTCCAGGTTAATTAAGCCTCGTGGGATCTTGCGTTGCCGTAAAGAAACAGTATTTCCGTAGTCAGTAAACCTCGACAGCTTTTATTTTTTGAACTGTATCACGAGCATCATTAAAACTTTACAGTATGATGCAGCATTCAAACTGTTCCAAGAATCATCTAACACCTTACAGTACGATGCGGCATTCGCACTGTCTCCTGTGTTCTGGGAATTGAGTTACAGCTGTGCTTTTTAATTCCAAAACACTGTAAGCTTAATCTTCTCTGCCAGCGGCGAAACATTGCATTTCTTGGCTGAAGGTAAAGAATCGTGTTTCCATTGCAGTGAAGGCCCTTTTGTTTCTGATTAAAAATGATGCACCCATGATTATCCCCTGTAAAACTCCGGCTACGGATGCCTTCTTCTTCATTTGCTTGCTGGATGTGATGTTCCCATGTAATGTTCATTCGATCTATTTTTTTTTGTTCTTCAGTCAACTGTCTAGGCATCCAACGTGAGCGCACTATGCAAATAATTTAACACATCAATCATTATCAAATAAACATTAAGAAAAAAATGTTGTCCTGACGCATTAACCTGTGATAGGTCTGTAATGTGTTAGAGCCAGCACATTTTGTAGACCTGAAAGTACGAAGGTCTTTCTCTCACTTAGCGAAACCAAGAAATCCAGTCCTCGAACTCTCCACCGCCAGCCCTCATAGCATTATCACGCAGCTCCCTATCGCCTTCCGCCAACATGCATTATGCTCTAGGTGAATCTATTAGACCATCCTAGCGCATGGGAAGGAATGTCTATTGTTATCTGCCTGTGTGCTAGAATAATCACCTGAACCCGCTACAATTGAAGTCTGTCGCAGTCTGTACATGGCTACGAGGTTGCTCTTCATACACAATTTATAAACGTCCTTCACGGTACTAATCCAACTAGTTGTGTACCACGTTTTGAGTACCAGGGATAGGCAACTTTGTCTTTTGAATATTCTTAGCAGTACGTTCTCTGTACACACACACACACGCGCGCGCGCGCACGCACATACGCACGCACGCACGCACACACAACTCACAACAGCACGCTGTTCTTCGGCATCTTCTTCGAGTATGCCCGACATTTTCAAAACCAATAGTATATATGCCAAAGTTAGAGTTCTGTAATAGTATCTACGTCAAAGTTAGAGTTCTGTAATAGTAGCTAGTAAAAGTTAGTTTTCACCATTTCTGTTCTAATCTGCTCAGGAGTGCAGCAATTACCTCATTTACTGTTATTTGTATGGACTTCTCTTGATTAAGTGTGAAGAACATCTCAGTTTACTGCTCCTCTATTCTCCATGCATCAGCCTAACCTTCTGTATTCATCTATCTATTCGTCAATCCATTTGTTCTTTAGCCTGTATATCTATCTTTCTCTCTGTCTAACTGCTTATCTGTCTCCCTGTTTATCTGTTTATATGTCTATATGTCTGTCTGTCCGTATGTCAACCAGTTAATCTGTTAGCCTGTATGTCTGTCTGCCTGCCTGCCTGTCTGCCAGCCAGCCAGTAAGCCAATCTGCCAGCCCGCCAATAAGCCAATATGTCTGCCTGCCTGCCTTATTGTCTATATGTATGTATGTCATCTAACATCCATCTGTCTGTCTATCTGTCAGCAAGCTAGTCTGCTGTCTGAATGTCTGTCTGCCTGCATACTATCTATGTCTGTGGCATGCTTATTTAAGAAAACCATGTTCTTGCTGGAGGACTTTCATCTTCGTCCATGAATCACCACTCAACAACCATACATCAAACAATCAATCATGATTAGAGACGGGCCGGAACACGATTTGCTTCCACGTTTTGTGCAATGGTGATGAAAATGCGAGGAAGAAACCATCAATGAAAAATATGCCGAAATAAATAGAAGAAATAAAGAGGCGCAATAAACAGGCGCTGTTAAGAGTAACATGAAACCGTAATTTTTATCGGGGCGAGATTGGGATGGGTAAATGTGAAAGGAGCCTCAAATATCCCACCACCGGCCTCCTCTCAGGATAGGCGCGGTACAATAGCTATGAATGAATCACCAAAAAAAAAAAAAAACAATAAACAAACACGCGACGTAGATTGTGAGCTTTATTAGAACACGATTACAAGTAACAAAATGGACATTGCGGTTAAAGCCTTCGTCAGCACAGAATAAAGAAACACAAACCGACACAACTACATAAAATACACTACATGAAAATATAATGGTTACTTATCTTTGTCGTTGTTGTGGCTGAATGCGTCTTACACGATAAACACGTTTGACGACTATTAGTGGATTGAGTGAATCGTGTCCACACGCATTCAGCAGCATAGGTTCTATATAGTAATTGAACTTGGCCATTTTAAACATCACGTTTTTGAGGGAACAATACTGGAGGCAAATTTGACTTTACTCTAGTGTTAACGCAATGGCTAGAACGTTTACCAGCCCGGTGAGCATAATCTCTAACGAGGCGAACTAATTTATAGACTTGAACTGGGTCCCGGGTCGACCCAGTCTTAAAAAAGTACTAGGAAATATCCTGGGAAACAATGATATTGACAACATCACCTGTCGACTGTCTATTTATCTAAGGGGGCCTTTACGAAATTCCTGATAAGTCTCAATGCGTGTTAAATTATCACTTCATTTGTTTACCTCTCCCAAGGTAGTGATAGATGAAGAAATTAAGGCAACTAACTTTAAGATTAAGAGATATGGTACCTTGGCGCCAAACGAAAAGTAAAACATAGTAACACTGTAGTCCTCCTGAACATGTCGTGAAATGCTACTAAGGAGGATTGGTCTGAGAATGTGTATCTCACAGCGTAGAAATAATCTGTTAACAGCCAACCAAGCATGAAGTGGCCAACAAAGGGCTTGGCATGGGTGTTAGTTAGTTAGTTAGTTAGTCGTTTGTGGGCCTATACTCCACTAGAAGTCGCAAGGGCTGAAGTATAAGATAGTTGTATATCCTTTACAGGACGTCACATTCAACCCCAGCGTGGTGCCGAAGGGGTTACGGACGCAATTCGTAATCCCGCATACCGCGTTCGAAACACAGCTGCGGTCGATTTGGCATCAGACTGCCTTGCTTTGGGTTTCATACAATAGTATGAGTTACGGTCGTTCAGAAAGCAATGGAAAACAACTGAATGTAAACTTGCCAAAACATCACAAACAGCAAAGAAAATTATGGGAAGTGGACTTAGTAATATTACTGAAAATCCACTGATAAACCAAGTGTTCACGGCTGCCACAGAATGAATGACAACTTCAATATAATTTTCCTTGCTTGTTTTAATGCGTTCTTTTTGTGCCAGTTCTGCTTTTCTCCTCTTGGAGAAACGGTTTAAAAAATCTGGCTGGTAACTGCTATGGAAGGATTTGAATGAGAGCAGCTGAAGCAGAAGCAAATTTGACAAGTTCAAAAGGACACCAAAATACGTGATCGAAGCTTGGAATATTATTAGATTGTTCTGATGGGAAATTAACTTCTGCTCTTTAGTCTTCAACATGATGAAACTACCCAGACTAAGTATTACAAAAAAAATTAATGTCTTGGCTGTATTGAATGACAGGATCTCATGACACTGTTTAATCATCGTGTGCCATGCCAATCTCGCAAGAACATGAAGTATCTAATCATGTCTGTGTTCTTGCCTCGATTACGCCCATGGCTAAGCCATTCCATTTTTATCAGTTTGTCATTCCCTTGTTCGTTTGTTATTTATTTTGCCAATTGTTACTAAGTTTGTAAGTTTATTTCTTCTCATAGCATGATCAAAAACGACGCATATTTTGTCTAAGACAATTATGATTGACATCTGTTTCTTGAAAGAGTATTTTTTTTCTGTCTGCCCATGGCATTCTTTGCACTTTCTCCAGAAACCATATTTCTCAGCTACTTTGCTAATTGTTCGTGTTCACAAGCATTCAGCAACATATGTTCTATAAAGCAATTTAACTTAGCCATATTAACCATCACATTGTATTAATTTTGGATTCAAAGCGTATGCTTAGTCAAGTGGAGAAAGGAATGTTTCGTGTGGAATGGCTTAACTCGCTTCAGAGGTCACAGATTGTGAGAATTGTACGGATATTTTCCCTGGCCATGAGGGAATGCTCCCCCGATGGTGTTTCCACCTTGTCGTGGTGGGGGAGCTTGAGTTTCTTAATGACCCTGAGAGCTATGCCGGCGGTAGCGTAGCTACCAGCAGGGCCTCCCAAGCCGGACAGGTCAAAGGGTAGAGAACAGACAAAGAGAAACACCCTGGTCCTCCAGGTTGGGGGTTGAAGCGTGGGGTTAACATCCCCACCTTTGTAAAACCTTTCTTTGTTACGAAACAAATACATGAGCCTCGATATCGGACTGACTTATCTGGACAACGACCTTGGAACGTTAAAGGACTTTTGAGATTTGGAACATGGAATGTACGGACACTATATCGAGCTGGAGCGGCCGAAGAACTAACCCGGGAGCTGGTTGAATATCAAATGGATATCACAGCAATTCAAGAAATAAGGTGGCCAGGAGAGGGTACTTTAGAGCAAAATGGAATGATTATAATATATGGAGGAAACACCCAAAATAAACATGAATTAGGAACAGGATTTGTCATCAAAAAAGAGTTATGGGGGAACATTTTAAACTTTAAAGCTTTTAATGACAGGATTAGTAAATTACGAATAAAAGGTAAATGGAAAAATATAACGATGATTAATGTACATGCACCTACTGAAGAGAAAGAAGATGATATTAAAGAAGACTTTTATAATGATCTGGAAGATGTCATAGAAGAAACCCCCAAACAGGACATCCTGATTGTGCTGGGAGACTTCAATGCAAAAATAGGTAGAGAGCAAACTAATAAAAAAGTGGCCGGTATGGAAAGCCTACATACAACTTCAAATGATAATGGATGGAGAGTCATCAACCTGGCAGAAGCCAAAGGACTGCAGATTAGCAGTACCAGACTACAAAGAAAGGATATACACAAACAAACTTGGAAATCATGTGACAAGAGAACCTATAATCAAATAGATCACATTTTAATTAACAACAGAAATGCATCAAACATACAGCAAGTCAGAAGTTATAGAGGAGCTGAGTGCCACAGTGACCATTTCCTCGTTGGAGCAAAATTTAAAATAAAACTTAAGAGAGCTTTCTATACTAAATTACAAAGATTACACCCAACATATAACAGAGAAAAACTACAAGACATTACAGTCAAAGAGAAATTTACAGATGAAATAAAATGTAAACTTGAAACTTTTCAAAACCCTTTGGAGGAAAGCGTTGACCAAACTTGGTTGAACATCAAGAATACACTTCAATCTACCGCAGAAGAATGTCTCGGTGTGTCAACCACGCATAGAAAGAACAGATGGTTCAATCAAAAATGTGAAGAAGCAGTCACTAAGAAGAAGAATGCCAGACATGTATGGTTAAATGACATCAATAACATCCAAAAGGAAGAGCATTATAGAAATGAATGTAAAGAGGCTACAAAAATAGTCAGACAGCAGAAGCGAGAATATATGAGTAATATAATCAAAGATATGGAAACTAATCACCAGAAAAATGAATCCAGAAAGTTTTTTAAAGTACTGAAGTCAATGAAACGAGGGCACCAACAAAACACATATGGTTTAAAAGACAAAAATGGGAATATGATAAATACCAATGAAGAAATGTGCAACACATGGAAAGAATATTTTATTGAATTACTAAATTGTGAAGCTCCAAGTAACATTTTCCCACAGGAAGAGGTTCTAACATGCGAACCACAAATTGAAGAACCTACATTTGAAGAAATCCTATATGTAATCACACGACTTAAAAACAATAAGGCAACTGGGACTGATGGAATTGCTGCTGAATTTATAAAGGCAGGTGGCCATGCATTACATCTAAAGCTATACGAACTAATAATAAAAATCTGGAGGACAGAAGAATTACCCCATGACTGGAAAGAGTCATTATTGATACCTATCTTTAAGAAAGGAGACAAGTTCCAATGTGGAAATTATAGAGGAATATCACTACTGTCCACAAGCTATAAGATACTATCCGCAGTATTACTAAATAGACTAAAACCATATTCAGAAGACATATTAGGTGACTACCAGGCGGGTTTTAGACAAAACAGATCAACAATAGATCAGATATTTATCTTACGACAAATAGCCGAGAAACATTGGGAATATAAAAGAGATCTCCATAACATTTTTGTGGATTTTAAAAAGGCTTATGATAGTGTCCATAGGAATAGTCTATGGAATGTTATGCAGGAATTTGGAATACCAAGGAAGTTAATTAACATGACCAAACTATGCATGGAAGATACTTATAATATAGTAACATATAAAGGCAGGAAATCAGACCCCTTCCAAATAACATCTGGCTTGAAACAGGGTGATGCACTATCGCCGCTACTCTTCAATCTGGCTCTAGAGAAAGTTGTAAGGAAGGTAAAGGAGGAATGTGATATTGGAGGAACATCCAAGCTGCTTGGTTATGCAGATGATATAGATATTATAGGGCAAAGTGAACAAAAGACATTAGAAATATTGACTCACTTAAAGGAAAAAGCCCAACAGATGGGGCTGGTTATCAACCAAGATAAGACAGAATATATGGTAATTTCAAGAGACGGAATGGCTAAAAACTCTGGCCCCATACAAATAGATAATATGACCATTAAAAGAACGGAAACATACAAATACCTGGGTACAATCTTCAACTGCTCCAACATCATAAGGGAAGAAATACAAACTAGAATCAACTCTGGAAATAAGATATACTATGCACTACAACATCTACTAAAATCAAAGGCGCTATCTCGTAACACCAAAATCACAATATACAAAACACTGATCAGACCAGTTGTGCTGTATGGCTCTGAAACCTGGAGTACAACGAAAGGAGACGAAGCCTTGTTACAAACCTTTGAGAACAAAATTTTAAGACGCATCTTTGGACCCATTAGGGATACACAAAGTGGAGAGTGGAAAAGAAGAAGTAACAAAGACATTTATGATTTGTTTAAGTCCCCGCTAATCACTGGTATCATGAAGGCTAATAGACTACAATGGCTGGGGCATATAGAAAGAATGGAAGATAATAGGGAAACAAAACTCGCTTACACTCAGGAAATAAATGACCGTAGACCCCGAGGTAGACCAAGAAGGCGGTGGAGAGATAATATACATACAGACCTACAAGCACTTGGAATCAACGACTGGCAAGAGAAGGTCCACCAGAGAGACGAATGGAGACAGATTGTATTTGCAGCAAAGAACCTCAATGGCTCGGAATGCTGAAGAAAGAAGAAGAAGATGAGGGAATGCGAATGCGGGGAATGAACAGGCTGATAGGCTAGCAGGGAATGCACCTCTTGGTGGTTGATTGCCTATGGACAAGGAGGAGGTGGTCGTGCGCTTGTGGGACTAGGTGGAGAATTCGGGCGATCTGCAGGGGTTCTGGAAGAATCTCAAAACTGATAGGGAAGACCAGGGCACCTTTAAATCAGATAGCGGTGGGAACTATTAATAGTATGACTCTTCGCTGGCAGTTGAACGAGGAGACGGAGCACTATGGTAATGTCCTGAGTGCAGTGATGTCGGTTCTTAACTTAGCTAAACTCAACTCAACTCAAACAACACAATGCTTTAGAGGAACAGTAGTGGGAGGCGTTGTTCACGGAAGAAAAGCCAGAGACAGGTCAGCAATTATATAGACACGATCCATTTCTGACGCAATGGCCATGAGGTTGCATGGCATGAGAGCTGACGGGAGATCGAGAAACTATTCGTAGAACTGTGATCGACGGTTTACAAAGGACTTTCTGCGCGATGATGATGGTGATGATTATTGTAATGGTGATGATGATGGTGATGATGATGATGATGATGATGATGATGATGACGACGATGATGATGATGATGATGATGATGATGATGATGATGATGATGATGATGATGATGATGATGATGATGATGATGATGATGATGGTGGTGGTGATAGTGTTGATGACGACGACGAATGAACTAAACCATATTCCTACTACGTATACGTATTTTTAACGATACTCTCATCTTAGCAAAATCTCAGACTTGGCCCATCCAAAATCCCCACAAAAGTAATAAACTTGGAAACAAGGGTCAGGAGAGAGGTATAGAGCATTATTTATCCAGACAAGATCTTCCTCATCTGAGACAGCCATTACGAGATAGCTTTGAGTGGCGAGATGGGGACACGAGTGAGCCTGAAGTTCAGACAAACGAAGTTAGTAAAACCGTTTGGATTTCGGAATCTAGTTCTATTTCTTAAAATGTCTAGAGAATGCAATGAAATCTGGAACAGATTAATCGTGTGTAAAATCCTACTTCATTCTGTCAATATGAAGGCCGAGAAAATTCTCTACTGGTCGGGTATGGAAAATATGGTAAAGAAAACTGATTGAATTTAGGGAAGGGGGAGGGGAACAGAACTAACCATAAAAGAAATCTAACATGTGATTTGAAGTAAATTAAAGATTGGTTGCAGATGAAGCCCACATAGGCTGAAACTGAGGAGGAAAAAGTCTAGAAAATAATGGGTCGTGGAAAGAAAGATCTCGAAGAAATGGGTGAGTAGAATTAATTGACGTGTGACAGACACAGAGGATTAGAGAGACTCAGCTTGGCGCGAATAAAATAGAGGTCATGTGGTGTGGAAAAATGGGTATAGATATAGATGGTCTGGTAGGGTCAGGGGAAGACATTCTGTAATGTTCTCACAAGACATTAGATGTTCAGACGGGCGGGACATGTATGGGCGGATTGTTAGACATGTAGATGTTCAGACGGACGGGGACATGTATGGGCGGATTGTTAGACATGTAGATGTTCAGACGGACGGGGACATGTATGGGCGGATTGTTAGACATGTAGATGTTCAGACGGAAGGGGACATGTATGGACGGATTGTTAGACATGTAGATGTTCAGACGGACGGGGACATGTATGGGTGGATTGTTAGACATGTAGATGTTCAGACGGACGGGGACATGTATGGACGGATTGTTAGACATGTAGATGTTCAGACGGACGGGGACATGTATGGGCGGATTGTTAGACATGTAGATGTTCAGACGGACGGGGACATGTATGGGCGGATTGTTAGACATGTAGATGTTCAGACGGAAGGGGACATGTATGGACGGATTGTTAGACATGTAGATGTTCAGACGGACGGGGACATGTATGGGTGGATTGTTAGACATGTAGATGTTCAGACGGACGGGGACATGTATGGACGGATTGTTAGACATGTAGATGTTCAGACGGACGGGGACATGTATGGCGGATTGTTAGACATGTAGATGTTCAGACGGACGGGGACATGTATGGACGGATTGTTAGACATGTAGATGTTCAGAGGGACGGGGACATGTATGGAAGGATTGTTAGACATGTAGATGTTCAGAGGGACGGGGACATGTATGGAAGGATTGTTAGACATGTAGATGTTCAGACGGACGGGGAGATGTATGGAAGGATTGTTAGACATGTAGATGTTCAGACGGACGGGGACATGTATGGACGGATTGTTAGACATGTAGATGTTCAGACGGACGGGGACATGTATGGAAGGATTGTTAGACCATGTAGATGTTCAGACGGACGGGGACATGTATGGAAGGATTGTTAGACATGTAGATGTTCAGGACGGACGGGGACATGTATGGACGGATTGTTAGACATGTAGATGTTCAGACGGACGGGGACATGTATGGACGGATTGTTAGACATGTAGATGTTCAGACGGACGGGGACATGTATGGAACGGATTGTTAGACATGTAGATGTTCAGACGGACGGGGACATGTATGGGCGGATTGTTAGACATGTAGATGTTCAGACGGACGGGGACATGTATGGGCGGATTGTTAGACATGTAGATGTTCAGACGGACGGGGACATGTATGGACGGATTGTTAGACATGTAGATGTTCAGACGGACGGGGACATGTATGGACGGATTGTTAGACATGTAGATGTTCAGACGGACGGGGACATGTATGGGCGGATTGTTAGACATGTAGATGTTCAGACGGACGGGGACATGTATGGACGGATTGTTAGACATGTAGATGTTCAGACGGACGGGGACATGTATGGACGGATTGTTAGACATGTAGATGTTCAGACGGACGGGGACATGTATGGACGGATTGTTAGACATGTAGATGTTCAGACGGACGGGGACATGTATGGACGGATTGTTAGACATGTAGATGTTCAGACGGACGGGGACATGTATGGAAGGATTGTTAGACATGTAGATGTTCAGACGGACGGGGACATGTATGGGCGGATTGTTAGACATGTAGATGTTCAGACGGACGGGGACATGTATGGACGGATTGTTAGACATGTAGATGTTCAGACGGACGGGGACATGTATGGACGGATTGTTAGACATGTAGATGTTCAGACGGACGGGGACATGTATGGGCGGATTGTTAGACATGTAGATGTTCAGACGGACGGGGACATGTATGGCGGATTGTTAGACATGTAGATGTTCAGACGGACGGGGACATGTATGGACGGATTGTTAGACATGTAGATGTTCAGACGGACGGGGACATGTATGGACGGATTGTTAGACATGTAGATGTTCAGACGGAGGGGAATATGTATGGGCGGATTGTTAGACATGTAGATGTTCAGACGGAGGGGGATATGTATGGACGGATTGTTAGACATGTAGATGGTCAGACCAACGGGGACATGTATGGACGGATTGTTAGACATGTAGATGTTCAGACGGAGGGGGATATGTATGGGCGGATTGTTAGACATGTAGATGTTCAGACGGACGGGGACATAAATGGGAGGATTTTTTAGACATGTAGATATCCAGACCGACGGGGACATATACGGAAGGACTGTTAGACATGTAGATGTTTAGACGGACGGAGACATGTACGGATGGATTGCTAGACCTATAGATGTTCAGACAGACGGGGACTTGTATGGATGGATTGTTAGACATGTAGATGTTTAGACAGATACAGAATAAAGCATACAGTCCACTAAAAAGATAGTCAGGCAAATAGGTTCCGAGCGACAAAAACTGACCAACATATAAACTGACAGACTTACAGGCCAGCCGACCCACCCACCCACCCCACCCACCCACCCACCTCCAAACAGACTGACTGACAGACAGATTGAAAGACAGACATTCCTAAAATACGCATGTAATTTTCAAAAACCAGACGAACCCAACTTAGACATGTAAATCTGTATGCAAAATTGAACATCTGCATCTGTCCCTCCGTAAAATATTTGAGTGTTTCCCTCTTATCTATTATAAGATGCGTGTTTTATCTGTCTGCTAAAGGATTAGCCGGCACGGGGGCCTAGGGGCATTGAACACCTTTCCCAATTCTACGACTTACCAGGTCGAGGGCTCGAAATCAGCCCGGGACGATTTGGAAAATGACCTCCTTGCGATGAATTTGACGGTATGAGATGTCGGTATTTCAGAAAGCGATAGCAAAATACTGAATAGCCTAATGGTTAAAAAGATGACTGTGGCTCTAGAGTCGACTAGGTGCACACAAATGGGTTAGTTAATTGCATATCCGTTACAGAAC
>JACEFZ010020430.1:0-25398 GCA_014155875.1 Cepaea nemoralis
CAGATGGGTCGGTCGTCCGACATGTGAGAATCTCATGGGCCTTTACAGCTCGGGCCGGAGGGAGAATTGTGAAAGAGGACTCTGGTGCTTTCACTGAAACCACAAGTAGCCTGACCATGGAAGTCATGGCAGTAAGTAAAGCAATAACATGGCTCGAGACACAGACATTCACTAGGGCTTGTTTCCTTAGCGACTCAATGAACATGATCAAGAGGATAGAGGAGGGGTCGATCCGAAGAGAATGGTTGCTGCCTCTGAAGCGGTCTCGGCTGGCAAAGATTAGTTTCATCTTCGTGCCAGGGCATGCGGGAGTACAAGGAAATGAGCGGGCTGACAAGCTCGCAGGTGAGGCTACTGTGGAGGGCGGACGCGCCATGGACCAGGCTGACATTCTGAATGCTCTTCGTGAAGTGAGACTTTTGCGAGAACCAAGTGATGACTGTGAATCTACAACAATGGCCAGACTACGAGAGCAGCAAATTAAAAGAGGGGTGGCCAAACAAGAACACTACGCAGAAAGCCAAAGAAGATTGATAAACCAACACAGAACTGGCGTCGTTAGTCGCTACACGCTGCGGGATTTGCTGAGGAGGGGATCCGAGCACTTATGGACTGAATGGTTCGATGTGCAACGAGGATGATCTGTCGACTAACTAACTAACTATTAAATGAGATGCTCCCCATCAGGGGCTGGGCGAAGCCGGACAGGGTCAGGCAGACAGATAGACAGACAGATAGACAGACAGACAGACAGATAGACAGTCGGGAACGGGAACTTATATGACTACTTATATGAATTAAATGAGATGCTCCACACCAGGAGCTGGGCGATGCCGGACCGGGTCAGACAGACAGACAGACAGACAGACAGACAGACAGACAGTCGGTAACGGGAACGAGAACCTATATGACTACTTATATGAATTAAATGAGATGCTCCCCACCAGGGACTGGGCGAAGCCGGGCGGGGTCAGCTAGTAACATATAAAGGCAGGAAATCAGACCCCTTCCAAATAACATCTGGCTTGAAACAGGGTGCTGCACTATCGCCGCTACTCTTCAATCTGGCTCTAGAGAAAGTTGTAAGGAAGGTAAAGGAGGAATGTGATATTGGACGAACATCCAAGCTGCTTGGTTATGCAGATGATGAGATGCTCCACACCAGGAGCTGGGCGATGCCGGACCGGGTCAGACAGACAGACAGACAGACAGACAGACAGTCGGTAACGGGAACGAGAACCTATATGACTACTTATATGAATTAAATGAGATGCTCCCCACCAGGGACTGGGCGAAGCCGGGCGGGGTCAGCTAGTAACATATAAAGGCAGGAAATCAGACCCCTTCCAAATAACATCTGGCTTGAAACAGGGTGCTGCACTATCGCCGCTACTCTTCAATCTGGCTCTAGAGAAAGTTGTAAGGAAGGTAAAGGAGGAATGTGATATTGGACGAACATCCAAGCTGCTTGGTTATGCAGATGATATAGATATTACAGGGGAAAATGAACAAAAGACATTGGAAATATTGACTCACTTAAAGGAATAAAGCCCAACAGATGGGGCTGGTTATCAACCAAGATGAGACAGAATATATGGTAATTTCAAGAAAAGGAATGGCTAAAAACTCTGGCCACATACAAATAGATAATATGACCATTAAAAGAACGGAAACATCAAATGCCTGAGTACAATCTTCAACTGCTCCAACATCATAAGGGAAGAAATACAAACTAAAATCAATTCTTGAAATAAGATATACTATGCACTACAACATCTACTAAAATCAAATGCGCTATCTCGTAACACCAAAATCACAATATATAAAACACTGATCAGACCAGTTGTGCTTTATGGTTCTGACACCTGGAGTACAACGAAAGGAGACGAAGCTTTGTTACAAACCTTTGAGAACAAAGTTTTAAGACGCATCTTTGGACCCATTAGGGATACACAAAGTGGAGAGTGGAAAAGAAGAAGCAACAAAGACTTTTATGATCTGTTTAAGTTCCCGCTAATCACTGGTATCATGAAGGCTAATAGACTACAATGGCTGGGGCATATAGAAAGAATGGAAGATAATAGGGAAACAAAACTCGCTTACACTCAGGAAATAAATGACCGTAGACCCCGAGGTAGACCAAGAAAGCGATGGAGAGATAATACATATACAGACCTACAAGCACTTGGAATCAACGACTGGCAAGAGAAGGTCAACCAGAGAGACGAATGGAGACGGATTGTATTTGCAGCAAAGAACCTCAATGGCTCGGAACACTGAATAAGAAGATATGTTAGCAGTTAATGAGAGATCCACGATGTCTATGTTACTGGTCAGTGAGAGATCTATGATGTGTGTGTTACTGGTCCGTGAGAGATCCATGATGTGTGTGTCTGTGTGTGTTACTAGTCAGTGAAATATCCATGATGTGTGTGTATTACTGGTCAGTGTGAGATAAACAATGTGTATGTTACTGGTCAGTGAGAGATCCTTGATGAGTTTGTTACTGGTCAGTGAAAGATCTACGATGTGTAAGTATTACTGGTCAGTGAGAGATCTATGATTTGTGTGTTACTGGTCAGTGAGATATCTATGATGTGTGTGTTACTGGTCAGTGAGATATCCATGATGTGTGTGTTACTGGTCAGTGAGATATCTATGATGTGTGTGTTACTGGTCAGTGAGATATCTATGATGTGTGTGTTACTGGTCAGTGAGTGATCCATGATGTGTGTGTTACTGGTCAGTGAGATAACCATGATGTGTGTGTTACTGGTCAGTGAGAGATCTATGATGTGTGTGTTACTGGTCAGTGAGATATCTATGATGTGTGTGTTACTGGTCAGTGAGATATCTATTATGTGTGTGTTACTGGTCAGTGAGAGATCCCTTATGTGTGTGTTACTGGTCAGTGAGATAACCATGATGTGTGTGTTACTGGTCAGTGAGAGATCTATGATGTGTGTGTTACTGGTCAGTGAGATAACCATGATGTGTGTGTTACTGGTCAGTGAGAGATCTATGATGTGTGTGTTACTGGTCAGTGAGAGATCCATGATGTGTGTGTTATTGGTCAGTGAGAGATCTATGGTGTGTGTGTTACTGGTCAGTGAGGTATCCATGATGTGTTTATGTGTGTTATTGGTCAGTGAGAGGTGCAAACACTTTTACTTGATGTGTGTGTTGTCATTGGGACAGGAGTTTTTGACAGTCATGTATTCAGTATAT
Organism: Cepaea nemoralis; assembly: GCA_014155875.1. Classification (NCBI taxonomy): domain Eukaryota; kingdom Metazoa; phylum Mollusca; class Gastropoda; order Stylommatophora; family Helicidae; genus Cepaea; species Cepaea nemoralis. The sequence continues at coordinate 3,229 of JACEFZ010020430.1, forward strand.
GACAGTCATGTATTCTAGTTTTTGTTAGTCATGTATTTCAGTTTTTGACAGTCATGCTTTCCAATTTTTGACAGTCATGTATTCCAGGTGTTTTTTTTTTTTTTAGTTTTGCATTCCAGTTTTTGACAATACGTATTCCAATTTTTTGACAGTCATGTATTCCAGAGTTTAACAGTCATTTATTCCAATATTTGACAGTCATGTATTCCGGTTTTTGGCAGTCATGTTTTCCGGTTTTTGGCAGTCATGTATTCCGGTGTTTGACAGCACGTATTCCAGCTAACAGACTAAATGTATCTCTTTCAGTTGGAGTGCGTGTCTCAATTTTGACAACACTGAATGGTGTCAAGTCACTGCCCACGACACAAACGTTTTCAATGTTACACGAGGCGGGTCACATTATATGTCAGGTGCATTTCTCTGTCAGCAACCGACCAGTAACACGATGCTGTGTCAGCGAAGACTACTAGGCGACTCTGGCTGCGACATTGCAATGTTCGGCAACGCCTACCAATATGCCCCCCTCGTGTGTCTGGCATGGAACGGAAGTCAGACAGCGGTGACTGCCCGGTGTCCGGCGGATTCTGGCCTTTGCCTAGGATACAATGCCAGTGCCAGGTCCTGCTCCCCGGCCGCGGCTAAAGCCGGCCCTGTCGCTGACCCGTCAGGTCTTCCCAGGGACACTGTGATCGGCGTAGCGGTGACCTGTGTGCTGGTTGTGGCTCTTCTCGTGGCACTCATCACGGTGTACCTCATCAGACGCAGGCGTCAGCATCCGACCACAAGCTCACCGTCGTCTGTTCAATCAACACACTCCCCCAAGACAAACACAGGAATCAGACCACAGCTCCACGCACACAGTTCTAGAACAAAGTCGATGGCTGGTCGCGCAAGTAGTCACTTTACCAAAGGAGGGCATGGGCAAAGCAGCAAAGGCAACGCGTACACAAGTCATAGCCACGTTTCTGGGAGTCAGAACCAGGCTAGCACTGTTGATGACCACACGTACGCGTCTATCGATGTCGTGTTGGCAGCCAATACTGAGTACATGGCCCTGGACGAGTCCACAAAGTACAGTCACACATATAAAGCTGTAGTCATCAATGACCCCAATCTCCGCCCTCCTATGCCACTACCACTGCATGTCACCGACCAGCCTTTGCCATATTATTCCGCAGCCGAGGCCCAGGGCGTGATGTCCGCCTATGGGGACAGGGAAACCGCCAGCGGTCAGTATATAGACCTGCTGGAAGACAACACGTACCCCGACCTGGCAGTCAGTGGAGGCTACCTTGTCCCAGTACCGCCGTCTTCATACCTGCAGGAGACAAGCCAACAGCCACGCCTGGCCGTCAGTCTTGTGTCCGACCACAGAACCCCCCAGCCCGCTCGTGACAGACAGAGGCCCGTATACTGACGATGTAAATCTAGACACCAAGTATACTGCAGGGCGTAGATTCCACTGACAGCACACACACTCAAGTCAACCGGTCAATGTAGACTGTTGCCTGTGGTAGATATACAAACTGTGGGGCGTAGATTGTGTCACAGCACACACACTCAAGTCCAATATATAATCCAATATATAACGGTGACAGAGATTATCACTCTCGCATTGGACTATACAGTCACCAGCGGTGCTGTCAGGTACCTCCCCAGTGGCACATCTCTATAGTCCTACAGGATTGAAAGAGACCTACTACTATGTCAAACATCGCATATATTACAACATAACGTTTCGCCAAACACGTCTTATATTATAACATAACGTTACGTCAAAGATCACTTATGTTGTAACATAACGTTACGTCAAACATCACTTATATTATAACATACGGTTACGTCAAACATCACTTATATTATAACATAACGTTATGTCAAATATCACTTATATTATAATATAACAATACATAGGACTTCATAACATTGTATTCGCAAAGTGAACTTAGACCAGATGTCCCAAACAATAGTATGCACGAATTGTTGCCGGGAATATGTCGGTGACTCCTTACAGTGTGGATAAGGATACTAGATGTTCCACATTGGAACAATACATGTGGCAATCTGTTCTAAGAATATTATAACATAACATACATAGAACATCACTTATATTATATAACCATACATGGAACATCACTTATATTTATAACATAACCACACATGGACCATCACTTATATTATAACATAAAATACATAGACCATCACTTATATTATACCATAACTATACATACAACATCACTTATATTATAACATAACCATACATATAACATCACTTATATTATAACATAACCATACATATAACATCACTTATATTATAACATAACCATACATAGAACATCACTTATATTATAACATAACCATACATATAACATCACTTATATTATAACATAACCATTCATATAACATCACTTATATTACAACATAACCATACATAGAACATCACTTATATTATAACATAACCATACATAGAACATCACTTATATTATAACACACATATAACATCACTTATATTATACCATAACCATACATAGAACATCACTTATAACATAACCACACATAGAACATCACTTACATTATAACATAACCACACATAGAACATCACTTATATTACAACATAACCACACATAGAATATCACTTATATTATAACATAACATACATAGAACATCAATTATATTATAACATAACATACATAGAACATCACTTATATTATAACATAACATATATAGAACATCAATTATGTTATAACATACATAGAACATAACTTATATTATAGCATACATAGAACATAACTTATACTATAACATAACATACATAGAACATCACTTACATTATAACATAACCATACATAGAATATCACTTATATTATAACAAAACCATGCATAGAACATCACTTATATTATAACATAACCATACATAGAACATCACTTATATTATAACATAACCATACATAGAACATCACTTATATTATAACATAACCATACATATAACATCACTTATATTATAACATAACCATACATAGAACATCACTTATATTATAACATAACCATACATAGAACATCACTTATATTATAACATAACCATACATAGAACATCACTTATATTATAACATAACCATACATATAACATCACTTATATTATAACATAACCATACATAGAACATCACTTATATTATAACATAACACACATAGAACATCACTTATATTATAACAAAACCATGCATAGAACATCACTTATATTATAACATAACCACACATAGAACATCACTTATATTATAACATAACCACGCATAGAACACGACATAGTATTCGTTGTTCGTTAGATATGTGTATCTCTGGATGTAATTACGTTATAACGACATTTGAACCAATGTGTCCCTTAGTAGGTGACACACTGTGTGGACATTTGAATCAATGTGTCACTTAGTAGGCAACAGACTGTGTGGACATTTGAATCAATGTGTCACTTAGTAGGTGACACACTGTGTGGACATTTGAATCAATGTGTCACTTAGTATGAAAGACACTGTGTGGACATTTGAACCAACGTGTCCCTGAGTAGGTGACACACTGTGTGGACATTTGAATCAATGTGTCACTTAGTAGGTGACACACTGTGTGGACATTTGAATCAATGTGTCACTTAGTAGGTGACACACTGTGTGGACATTTGAATCAATGTGTCACTTAGTAGGCAACAGACTGTGTGGACATTTGAATCAATGTGTCACTTAGTATGAAAGACACTGTGTGGACATTTGAACCAATGTGTCCCTGAGTAGGTGACACACTGTGTGGACATTTGAATCAATGTGTCACTTAGTATGAAAGACACTGTGTGGACATTTGAACCAATGTGTCCCTGAGTAGGTGACACACTGTGTGGACATTTGAATCAATGTGTCACTTAGTAGGCAACAGACTGTGTGGACATTTGAATCAATGTGTCACTTAGTAGGTGACACACTGTGTGGACATTTGAATCAATGTGTCACTTAGTAGGTGACACACTGTGTGGACATTTGAATCAATGTGTCACTTAGTAGGTGACACACTGTGTGGACATTTGAATCAATGTGTCACTTAGTAGGTGACACACTGTGTGGACATTTGTACCAATGTGTCACTTAGTAGGTGACACACTGTGTGGACATTTGTACCAATGTGTCAGTAGGTAACACACTGTGTGGACATTTGAACCAATGTTTCACTTAGTAGGTAGCACACTGTGTGGACATTTATACCAATGTGTCACTTAGTAGGCGACACACTGTGTGGACATTAGAACTAATGTGTCACTTAGTAGGCGACACACTGTGTGGACATTTGTACCAATGTGTCAGTAGGCAACACACTGTGTGGACATTTGAACCAATGTTTCACTTAGTAGGCGACACACTGTGTGGACATTACAACCTGTGGACATGTGTGTGTGTGTGTGTGTGTTACCTGTCTCTGTGTGTATCTCTGTGTGTGGGAGCATCACTATTTTTACGTCACACACTGTATATGTACACATTTTTCTCCATGTTTAACATTTTTAAGAGACTGCTCACGACAATTGTCGGTGTTTGTGTGTGAGTAAAGTGTGGGAGTTTGTTCATACTAGTTTCAATGCTCACGTGAGGCATTATGTATGTGTCTAGATGTTAGGATGTGTGAATGTGTTTTTGGAGGATTTTTGTGAGTGTGGGGATATGTGTGTGGGTGTGGGGTGTATGTGGGTGTGGGGGATGCGTTTGGATGGGTTGGGGTGTGTGAGTGTTGTGGGTAGTAAGATTTGTGGTTGTTGGTGGGAAGTGTGGATGGATGTGTGGGGGTGAAAGTAGGGGTGTGGGATGGGTGTGGGGTATGTGTATGGGTGGAGGATGTGTGTATGGAACGGGTGCAGGGGATGTGTGTGTGGGTGGGGATATGTGCGGGTGGGTGGAGATGTGTGGATGGTTTAGGGGAAGTATGTGTGGGTGGCGGGGTTGTGTGGGTAGGGGATGTGTGTGGGTAGATTGGGGATGTAAGGCCGGATATGTATTTTGGATATGTGTGTGGTGTGTTGGTGGGGGATGTGTGCATGGTATGTGGGTGGGTGAAGATATGTACGTGGGTGGGTGATGTGTGTGATGGGTGCGGGGAATGTGTGTATCGGTGGGGGATATGTGTGGGTGAGTAGGGGATGTGTGGTGGTTGAGGGAAGTATGTGTGGGTAGTGAAGGTGTGTGGGTCGGGGTGTGTGAGTGGCTTAGGGATGTGTAGGTGGTGAGGGATGTGTATGTGTCGGGGCGGGATGCATGAGTGGGTGGAGGATGTGTGGGTGGGGTTATGTGTGATCGAGAGATGTTTGGTTGGGGTGGGCGGTTGGTGGCGTGTGGGTGCGTAGTGGAGGATGTGTGGGTGAGTGCGTGAGTATGTGTTGGTGGATGGGTGGGTGGGTAAAGTGTGAGTGGGTGGGGAGAGGTGTGTTGGTTGGTGATATGTGTGTGGTGTGTGGGTGGGGGATGTGTGTGTGGGTGGAGGATTTGTGTGGTGTGTGGGTGGGGGTATGTGCGGGGTGGGTGGGTGAGGGTATCTTTGTGGGTGTGGGTGGGTATATTGTGTGGTATGTGATTGGGGATATTGTGCGCTGTGTAGGTGGGGGATGTGTGGTAATATGTGTGTGTGGGATGTGTGGGTGAGGTATATGTGTGTGGTGCGTGGGTTGGGCATATTGTGTGGTGGGATATGGGTTAGGGTATGTGTGGGTGGGTGGAGGATGTATGTGTGGGTGGTGGTGTGTGTGAGTGGATTGGGGATGTATAAGTGGTTAGGGAGATATGTGTTTGTGTGGGTAGGGAGATGTCAGTTGGTGGGGATGTATGTGTATGGTTTGGGGATGTGTGAGTGGATGTGCGATGTGTGAGTTGGTGGGGTGTGTGTGTGTGTGCGTGGGTGAGGAATATGTGGTCGATGGAGGTGTGGTTGGGGGATGGGTGTTTGGTGGTGTGGGTGGGGAGAGGATGTGTGAGTGGGGGTGGGTATGTGGGTTAGGATGTGTATGTGGGTGTGCGCTGGATGTGTGGGTTGGTGGGGGATGTTTGTGTGGGTTGCGAGTGTGTTTGGGTTGGGGGAACAGGTGAGGGCAGTGTGTGTGTGGGTGGGGGATGTGCGGGAGGGGTATGGGTCAGTTGAAGGGGTATGTATGTGTCCCTGGGTGTGTGTGTGTGTGGGTGTGTGTGTGGATGGGGTGATGTGTGGGCGTAGTGATGTGTGGGTAGGTGGGAGATGGACCTGATAACATGGTAATTTGCCTTGTTTATGTTTACAACTTTCATTTTACAATGTTTTTCTTTTATTCCTATGTGAATGTATAATGCTCTTGATGGACGAAAGATGAGTGATTGGAAGGGCCGAATGTAAGACGGGCCTGCGTGCCTAATTTGTGACCCTTTTAAAATAAAGTTGATTTGACTTGATTTGATTTGATTTTACAAATCATTTGTTAAAATAATTGAGCCGTCCTTGGATTGACATCATTGAGCCGTGATCTGGGGTGAGCTGGTTGGTGCCAGAAACGTTTCCATGGCGTCTAATCTGGTCACCGCATCTCTGGGTGGCGGGGACGACAGCTGCTGGTTGGTACCAGAAACGTTTTAATGGCGTTTAATCTGGTCTCTGTGGCTAAGGGCTTACGAACTCGGTTTGTGAGCCCGTATACCCGGGTTCGAAACGCAGCGGTGCTGGTTTTTTCGAAAAAAGGTATAGGAGCCGGTCGCTCAGAAAGCACTGGCAAACTACTGAACGTAAAATTTGCTCAGGAATCACGAACAGCGAAAATGCTGGGGTTGACTGCTACGTCATGTGAAGGACATGCAACTTTAAAAAAAAAATCTGGCCACCGCTTCTCTGGGTGGCGGGGGCGACAGCTGCTGGTTGGGATTCAGGTCCATGGCCATCGTCTATCCGTGCTGTACGACGACGTGGATGTGTGACAGAAGTTGTACATGAGGTCCCCCAAACCCACCCACCAACCTGCTGGCTCTTGAAGTGAGGTACAGGGAATACCAGTGCAAGCACCAGGGCAAGCACCAGGGCAAGCACCAGGGATAACTTCAGGATCACAACACTGGCCTGGGCGTGTCCTGACCGACATCGATGTCCTGTAGATGAGTGGTCCCATAATGTGAAGTAGTAGCTAACACATTCCTGCATTGAGATCCCTCCCCACAAACCTCAAAAGGTGATCAAAGCATCTCGCTGCCCGGATGTGAGTGAAGTAGTTACCCAACAATGATGCAGCTAATCACATGCCACATGAGTAGCACTGTCTCCCATCGATGACCCAATCAGCCGTCGTCACCAGTCGTGTGCTATTTGCTCACACAATTAGTCTACACATTTGCAACCACTGTTCTAGTGCCCAGACCAACAAGAGTTTATATTTCTATTCCCGTCAAGCATAATTCATCTTGTGTTCTCTGCACTTGAGCCAGGTGCTCACCATTGCTGGTGATAACGTTGATGTGATCGGCCACGCCAGCAACTGCCTGTAGTCGCACGTCCCATGTTGTCAGATGTGTGTTGATGTAAGTGATGACTGCAATTTGTGGCATCGCCGATACGGACAGGAGATGTTTGTTCATGGTCTGGGACTGGAAACATCTCCATGACAACACCAGGCACGTCACCAGCCGATGACTGACAGGAGAGAATTTGTCTAAAGAGACAAGTGGATCTGAGGCAGGGCAAGAGTTGGTCTTGTGACTGCTGACATCCTGCAGACAGCACAGGGTTGGTCTTGTGACTGCTGACATCCTGCAGACAGCACAGGTAACTCAGGACAGGGATTGGTCTTGTGACTGCTGACATCCTGCAGACAGCACAGGGTTGGTCTTGTGACTGCTGACATCCTGCAGACAGCACAGGTAACTCAGGACAGGGATTGGTCTTGTGACTGCTGACATCCTGCAGACAGAACAGGGTTGGTCTTGTGACTGCTGACATCCTGCAGACAGCACAGGTAACTCAGGACAGGGATTGGTCTTGTGACTGCTGACATCCTGCAGACAGCACAGGGGTTGGTCTTGTGAGTACTGACATCCTGCAGACAGCACAGGGGTTGGTCTTGTGAGTACTGACATCCTGCAGACAGCACAGGGGTTGGTCTTGTGACTGCTGACATCCTGCAGACGGCACAGGGGTTGGTCTTGTGAGTACTGACATCCTGCAGACAGCACAGGGGTTGGTCTTGTGAGTACTGACATCCTGCAGACAGCACAAGGGTTGGTCTTGTGACTGCTGACATCCTGCAGACAGCACAGGGGTTGGTCTTGTGACTGCTGACATCCTGCAGACAGCACAGGGGTTGGTCTTGTGAGTACTGACATCCTGCAGACAGCACAGGGGTTGGTCTTGTGAGTACTGACATCCTGCAGACAGCACAGGGGTTGGTCTTGTGAGTACTGACATCCTGCAGACAGCACAGGGGTTGGTCTTGTGAGTACTGACATCCTTCAGACAGCACAGGGGTTGGTCTTGTGAGTACTGACATCCTTCAGACAGCACAGGGGTTGGTCTTGTGAGTACTGACATCCTGCAGACAGCACAGGGGTTGGTCTTGTGAGTACTGACATCCTGCAGACAGCACAGGGGTTGGTCTTGTGAGTACTGACATCCTGCAGACAGCACAGGGGTTGGTCTTGTGAGTACTGACATCCTGCAGACAGCACAGGGGTTGGTCTTGTGACTGCTGACATCCTGCAGACGGCACAGGGGTTGGTCTTGTGAGTACTGACATCCTGCAGACAGCACAGGGGTTGGTCTTGTGAGTACTGACATCCTGCAGACAGCACAAGGGTTGGTCTTGTGACTGCTGACATCCTGCAGACAGCACAGGGGTTGGTCTTGTGACTGCTGACATCCTGCAGACAGCACAGGGGTTGGTCTTGTGAGTACTGACATCCTGCAGACAGCACAGGGGTTGGTCTTGTGAGTACTGACATCCTGCAGACAGCACAGGTGTTGGTCTTGTGAGTACTGACATCCTGCAGACAGCACAGGGGTTGGTCTTGTGAGTACTGACATCCTTCAGACAGCACAGGGGTTGGTCTTGTGAGTACTGACATCCTTCAGACAGCACAGGGGTTGGTCTTGTGAGTACTGACATCCTGCAGACAGCACAGGGGTTGGTCTTGTGAGTACTGACATCCTGCAGACAGCACAGGGGTTGGTCTTGTGAGTACTGACATCCTGCAGACAGCACAGGGGTTGGTCTTGTGAGTACTGACATCCTGCAGACAGCACACGGGTTGGTCTTGTGACTGCTGACATCCTGCAGACAGCACAGACAACTCAGGACAGGGGTTGGTCTTGTGACTGCTGACATCCTGCAGACAGCACAGGGGTTGGTCTTGTGACTGCTGACATCCTGCAGACAGCACAGGTAACTCAGGACAGGGGTTGGTCTTGTGAGTACTGACATCCTGCAGACAGCACAGGGGTTGGTCTTGTGAGTACTGACATCCTGCAGACAGCACAAGCAACTCAGGACAGGGATTGAGCTTGTGACTGCTGACATCCTGCAGACAGCACAGGGGTTGGTCTTGTGAGTACTGACATCCTGCAGACAGCACAAGCAACTCAGGACAGGGGTTGAGCTTGTGACTGCTGACATCCTGCAGACAGCACAAGGGTTGAGCTTGTGACTCCAGGTTGACCCAGCACATGCAACAATAGAGCTGTGTCAGTACGCGTAGATAGAACAACTCCAGCCCCACATCATCTCCTGCTGTGTGTGTACAACAGTTCCCTAGGACACCTCTATTCATCACCATCTTCTGCTGTGTGTGTATATCAGTTCCCTGATAATCAGTGTAAGTATGGTCATCCTACCAGAATGTCGTGTCTAGTTACTGTACGCTGCCCGAAGTGTACACATGTGGGGTGCCTAATGTGTACACATGTGGGGTGCCTGGAGTGTACACATCTGGGTTGGCTGAAGTGTACAGTGACTTTGGCTGTGTATTGGAGTGTACACATGTGGGGTGCCTGGAGTGTACATATGTGGGGTGACTGGAGTGTACACATGTGGGGTGCCTGAGTGTACATGTGTGGGGTGCCTGGAGTGTACACATGTGGGGTGCCTGTAGTGTACACATGTGGGGTGCCTGGAGTGTACACATGTGGGGTGCCTGGAGTGTACACATGTGGGGTGCCTGGAGTGTACACATGTGGGGTGCCTGGAGTGTACACATGTGGGGTGCCTGGAGTGTACACATGTGGGGTGTCTGGAGTGTACATATGTGGGGTGCCTGGAGTGTACATATGTGGGGTGCCTGGAGTGTACACATGTGGGGTGCCTGGAGTGTACATATGTGGGGTGCCTGGAGTGTACACATGTGGGGTGCCTGGAGTGTACATATGTGGGGTGCCTGGAGTGTACACATGTGGGGTGCCTGGAGTGTACATATGTGGGGTGCCTGGAGTGTACACATGTGGGGTGCCTGGAGTGTACACATGTGGGGTGCCTGGAGTGTACACATGTGGGGTGCCTGGAGTGTACACATGTGGGGTGTCGGCAGTGTACACATGTGGGGTGCCTGGAGTGTACACATGTGGGGTGCCTGCAGTGTACATGTGTGGGGTGCCTGGAGTGTACACATGTGGGGTGCCAGGAGTGTACACATGTGGGGTTCCTGCAGTGTACATGTGTGGGGTGCCTGGATTGTACACGTGTGGGGTGCCAGGAGTGTACACGTGTGGGGTGCCAGGAGTGTACACATGTGGGGTGCCTGCAGTGTACACACGTGGGGTGGCTGGTGTGTACAGTGACTTTGGCTGTATATTGTATTATGCACTATTTGCGAGCTACTGTGTATACATTGTTCCATGTTCCCTGTATATATTGTTCCATGTTCCCTGTATATATTGTTCCATGTTCCCTGTATATATTGTTCCATGTTCCCTGTATATATTGTTCCATGTTCCCTGTATATATTGATCCATGTTCCCTGTATACATTGATCCATGTTCCCTGTATATATTGTTCCATGTTCCCTGTATACATTGTTCCATGTTCCCTGTATATATTGTTCCATGTTCCCCGTATATATTGATCCAAGAATCAGGCTGGGTGACCACCCCCTACTCGACGCGTCCACAAATGGGGGTTGGCTGCGAATAGGCAATAAGCATTGGCGAACCAAGGCAAGAGACAGACAGTGTTGGAGATCCATTGCAGCCAATCTTCATTGCGGAGACGGCACCTGATTGATTGATTGATTGATTGATTGTCGGATCAACCGGCGGACCAACCATACAACGCTACTGTATGGCTCGGAAGCCTGGACATTGAACAAGCAACTAGAAAGTCGCATAGAAGCCCTGGAGATGTGGATATGCAGACGAATATGTCGTATTTCATGGAAACAAAAACAATCAAATGCAGAGGTCCTAGAAAAACTGGGAATGAAGAGAGAGTTGATGAAAGAAATACAGAGGAGACAAGTGAAATATTTTGGCCACGTTAAAAGAATGACTCTTATAAAAACCATACTGGAAGGCAAGGCTGAGGGCAGGCGAGCAAGAGGTAGACAACGATATAAGTGGGAGGATAACACCAAGAGATGGACGAACATCAGCTTGACAGAATGTACAGTCAAGGCAAGAGAAAGACAGTGTTGGAGATCCATTGCAGCCAACCTTCATTGCGGAGACGGCACCTGATTTATTGATTGATTGGCGGACCAACCGGCAGTGGGCACACAGAGAAGAGTGGGATTGCAGGTTGGTCTGAGATTATCCTTAGAGACGTGTTGACCAAGCGTGTAGAGCAGGGGTGTAAAACTCAAACGCTCAGCGGGCCAAAACTCAAATCACACGTAAGGTTGCGGGCCAGACAGGATAAACATTCAATAAGCCGGAAATTAAACCTTTTTAAACATTAATATAAATTAAAACAGAACAAACGTTTTAATAATAAAACATCATTGATATACACATTTTCACTTTTACGTCAGTTTGCCAGAGCACGATGTTTGGCATCTTCTTTTTGCTACAAGTTCGTTTATGTTGAGAGTAACGTTCTGTGTCATTGAGAGTCTCATGATGGACTGCGTGTGTTCATCAGTGAGACGACTCCTGCGTGATGGTTTGTTAATCTTCATCACAGAAAACAGCTGCTCACACAGATATGTGCTACCAAACATGCTCAAGGTTCGAGCCGCATGTAAACGAAGCCGGGGCATCTCTTCAGGAATGAAACGAGTGAACTGTGCAGGCCCCACAGTTTTGTAAATGGTCGGCCTGATTTTGCGACCTCCTCCGCCACAACTCTTGCTATCACAGCAGCTTCAGTTTATGATTTGCTTTGGTGAAAAACATCTGCTGTGATGTTAGATGCCTCTTCAATTCTTCTCCTTTCTGTAGTTTCCGCTCTGCATTCAGGCTGTTTAACTTGTCTTGATTTTTAGTCTCGTAGTGCCGTCTCATATTATATTCTTTGGATCACAGCCACATTATCTCCACAAATTAGACACACAAGTTTACCGTCAATATCAGTAAACATATATTCAGCCTCCCAGCGGCTTTTAAAGGCTCTGTTTTCAGAATAAACTTGTCTCTTAGTCCTTTTAAAGGCTAACTTTGATTTTAAAAAGATTGTGCATCTATTGACAGACACTTGATTGATATCAGGTTAGCCGTAGCTGGAAAAGGTGAAGTAATATTCGGGCACTACACTACTATCATTTCTTATGCGCCAATCCAAAACGAGCAACTGAACGTTGCTAGGTCACTATAACGACGAACACCCAGTCACTACACAACTTTTATTTTCGCTAATTCTGATCAAAGCGAGAACGCTCTCGGGCAGCCTATCATTCGGCAAGGCTGATAACTAGGGGATTTTATTTGCACTTTATATCGTGGCCTAAAATTCTCTTTCGGGCCGAATATATTTGTACGTCGGATGAGACCTCTCGGGCCTGATATTATTGTACGTCGGGCCTGATGTGGCCCGCGGGCCTTGAGTTTGACACGTGTGGTAAAGCGGCTCTATAGCCCCTCCCCCTTCCCCGGGTAGATGGGCCCGTTAGCTAAGAACAGCAGCCCAGCTAAGAAATGGAAAACTCCTATTTTAAACCCCCAAGTTTAAAGTAGACTGACGTGCCGAGAACTGAATGGCCACGGGTGAGCTGGTCGTGAACGTGGAACGTCTGGTATGCGGGCGGGGAGGCGCCAGGCGTATAGACTCCTGAGGGACTCCTGAGGAACTCCCCTTCTCTATCAGGCAGGGTGGCCGGTTAGTTCCTGCTTTCAAATGAAAACAACTATGGAATTAAAAGGAATCATCGCCTGAGCAATGGAATGGATGATCTATGCTCAATACACTTTACATCAGTCAGTGAAGAGAGAGAGAGAGAGAGAGAGAGAGAGAGAGAGAGAGAGAGAGAGAGAGAGAGAGAGAGAGAGAGAGAGAGAGTTGGAGATAACGCTGATGGGAGAGAGACAGTTGGAGATAAAGCTGATGGGACAGATATAGGGAGCGTAGGAGATAAAGCTCATGAGAGAGTTTGAGATAAAGCTGATGTGTGTGTGCGAGTGAGAGAGAGAAGAGAGAGAGTTGGAGTTAAAGTTAGTTAGTTAGTTAGTTAGTTAGTTAGTTAGTTAGTTAGTTAGTTAGTTAGTTAGTTTTAGTTAGTTAGTTAGTTAGTTAGTTAGTCGACAGATCATCCTCATTGCACATCGAACCATTCATTCCATAAGTGCTCGGATCCCCCCCCCCCCCCCCTAACCAGTTTATAAATCTTCTTTGGCTTCCTGCGTAGTGTTCTTGTTTGGCGACCCCTCTTTTAATTTGCTGTTCTCGCAGTCTGGCCATGGTTGTAGATTCACAGTCATCACTTGGTTCTCGCAAAAGTCTCACTTCTCGTAGAGCATTCAGAATGTCAGCCTGGTCCATGGCGCGTCCGCCCTCCACAGTAGCCTCACCTGCGAGCTTGTCAGCCCGCTCATTTCCTTGTACTCCCGCATGCCCTGGCCCAAGATGAAACTAATCTTTGCCAGCCGAGACCGCTCCAGAGGCGGCAACCATTCTCTTTGGATCGACCCCTCCTCCATCCTCTTGATCATGTTCATTGAGTCGCTAAGGAAACATGCCCTAGTGAATGTCTGTATCTCGAGCCATGTTATTGCTTTACTTACTGCCATGACTTCCATGGTCAGGCTACTTGTGGTTTCAGTGAAAGCACCAGAGTCCTCCTTCACAATTCTCCCTCCGGCCCGAGCTGTAAAGGCCCATGAGCTTCTCACATGTCGGAAGACCGACCCATCTGTGTAGATGACCGCGTCACTGTCTAGCGATTTCTCGAAAATCAACGCTTGTACTTCAGCCTCAACAGCAGCCGGATTTTCTTGTATGCATTTTCTATCTAGTTGGATGCAAACTGACAAGGATGTGCAGAAATATGTTGGCAACTGTACCCACTCCTCGCCAGGTTCTAAGTCCTCGAGTGAACAAACCTGTTGAAGAATTCTTCGGCTTGACCTATCCACGACCGTCCTCTTTTTAACCTGCTGCCCTTCACCTTCATAATTTCACTATGCAGTGGATGTTGTGTGTTTGCGTTAACTCTGAGGCAAGCACGTACTCTGCAAACTTGTATTCTCTCTTCAATGATTGGAAAGTCAAGAAGGTAGCGCATCGCCCTGCATGCTGTATCTCTTGTACATCCAAGAATAATGTGCATAGCTTCATTCTGTATCCTTTCCATACTTTCTATCTGTTTACGGCTGAGAGTCAGGATTGCCATTGCATACTCAAAAACAGACATGGCCAGCCCCTGGTACAGAAGACATAGATGGCGCTGCTCACAGTTTGCTGCCGCCTTCATCCGCATCGCAGCCAAACCCCGCTTGGCCTTTGTTATCACCTGGTCTATGTGCTCATTATAAGCAAGGCTTCGATCAAACCGTATCCCCAGGTAATTCATTGCCTGCGTTCTTTCCGCCGTCTCTGAACACAGCTTTACAGTTGGTGTTGGAGTGTTGACGATATGATTATTCAACGAGAACAAAGTCACTGTTGCCTTTATTGGGTTGACCATTGCCTCAGCTTCATTACACCAAGTACTTATGTGATTGAGTTCGGTTTGTAGTTTCACAGCAACCTGCTCTCCATCCTTACCCTGTCGATACACTAAAACATCATCGGCATATGACAATGTCCTGCCAGGTCCAGTGATCTGCTCACTGGGGATTCTCACTGTGTAGGCGTTGAACAGTACCGGAGATAAAGGTGATCAATGTGGTAGGCCAGGATATATTCTTGTTGGTTCCGAAGTCAAACTGCCACATCTAAAAACTACTTTCCGTTGGAAGAGGGCTGCAGCGATCCGACTAAGGAGGAATTTACTTATTTTAAGTTCAAGAAGCTGAAGCATTAAAAAAGTCCAATGGTACTCTGTTGTACGCGTCCTCACGATCAATAGCTGCAGCAAAGGTTTAAATGCCTGAGTGGAAACCTTCATAGACATCATTGGCAAAAACTGCTGCATTGGTCCAGGTTTCTCTTTTTGGACGGTACCCACCCAGGGTAGGTGGGAAAACACCTTGCCTCTCTAGCTGGTTTGATATTTCCCTGTCAGTTAACTTCTCCAGCAGCTTGCCTATTGTATTCTGCATGGTTATAATTCGATATCCCTGAATTTTTGTATGGTCTTTGTGAGGCTTCGGCAAGGGAATCAGATAGCTGTGTAACCACTCCTCCTTGATGCTAGCACTCCCTATACTGTTGTTGTACATGTCTGCTAGTTTCTCTAGCTCATTGTCCGTACACCTGTTGATGTCGTCGTATCTTACGCCAATAAGAGCTATAAAGGAGGTAGATAAAGGAGATAAAGCTAATGAGAGACGGGGTTGAAATAAAGATGATGATGATGAGAGAGAGACACACACACACACACATAGAGAGAGAGAGAGAGAGAGAGAGAGAGAGAGAGAGAGAGAGTTGGAGATAAAGCTGATAAGAGAGAGAGAGCGTGTGTGTGTTGGAAGTAAAGCTTATAAGAGAGAGAGAGAGAGAGAGAGAGAGAGAGAGAGAGAGAGAGAGAGAGAGAGAGAGAGAGAGAGAGAGAGAGAACTAACGAACGAACGAACTAACAAACTTTATTTTAAAAGGGTAACAAATTGGGCACGCAGGCCCGTCTTACATTCGGCACTTTCAATCATTCATCTTTCATTCATCAAATGTGCATGTTACATTAACATGGGGGGGGGGGGGGGGGGGGGGGGACATTGTCAAATGGATTTTGTAAGCATAAACAATGCATATTACGCATGATACATTCACATGAGAAAACCAACAAAACACATTCATATGTGTCACACGTCGTTCTTGATGATAATATCAATGTTCTGGATGATCTTTGCTTGATTTTGTCGTGTGATGGTCGTTGTCTAGGTAACGATATTCATGGTGTGTCAATTGAGATATCTAACTGTCTCTTAATCCACCTCACTCCAGAAGTGCACCTTCACCAGTCATTAAACAAGATTCAGTTGGCGCACATAATCCTTTATTACAGAAATAACACAGACTCACGGAACATATGTATATATCCAGAAACTGGATGTAATCCATAGACTATAAATATCCTCCTCACAATTTAACCAGCACACATCAATGCCTTCTCACGGCCTGCTTCTTATCAAATCCACAAGACAGGTAATCTAGCTACTATCCACGGCTGGATCTCCTACAATACAACCCACACATTGGGTTGGAGCCACTGCTCAACTATGCAACCCACTCTGGGTTTAGGCCCTCACTCCCTATAGAACCCACTCTGGTTCAGGCCTGTCTTCACAACTAGGAGAACAACACAACACGGAGATCTCTAACTCCGCTTCTCCTTAGAATACCGACCAGTTCGGCATCTACACATTAACTGTCCTGAAGTCCCTTGACTTCACACAAAACTAAACTGTCCTTCCCCCATCCCCCTGGGGTCACACTCACCCTTCCCATTATTTTATTTCTCAGGACTAGCTGTTTTCTCATAGCCAGGTCAGTCACTTTACTGTCTCCCACTCTCATCTCCATTCTTCCTCATGCCCGGTCACTCAACTAAATGTCAATGACCCAGGCTTATGTCATCACCCCCCTCTTAAAAGAAAACTTCGTTTTCAAATATTGGGAGACTAAAACTTACTAAACATGTGACCCAGACATATAGCCTGGGTAGCCCTAAGTATGGCTGCACCTTACTCTAGCTACCACCCTAAATAATACATCAAATGCTCATATCTCATTGGCACCTTGCCGTCTTGACAGACGATAGTTTGTGCTTTAAAAAGGCATAATAACTTTTAACTATGGCGGTAGCGAGTGTGACTGATAAGGCCAATTTGCGCTGTAAATGTCCGTTCACAGTGGGTGCATGTGAACACGTGGTCATTTCCACCATCATGCACCATCTTACGTCTCAAACGCTTGGTGTGTGACTTTTCTGCAATAATTTTCTCCTTTGACTTTATTCCATTTCTGATATTTGCCCTCCATGCAACACGTTCAGCGGCGACTTGCTCCCAATGTGCATTATCAATGCCTGTATCAATCATGTCCCGCTTACACACATCTTTGTATCGTAGTAGAGGCCGACCCTGAGATCTCTTACCCATCTGTAATTCACCAAAAAAGATATCCTTTGGTATTCTACCATCATCCATCCTCCTAAGATGTTCTATCCATCTAAGTCTACGAAGACTGAGCATGGAATAAACTGTCACACAACCTGATCTTTCCAATGCTTCAGTATTTGTGATTTTGTCTTGCCACTTAATACCAAGAATTCTTCGCAGACACCGCATATGAAAGCTGTTTAAATTGTTCTCTTGGTGTGAGTAAGTTGTCCAGGTTTCACTGCCATAGAGAAGAGTACTAAGGACACAGGCTTGATAGACAAGGACTTTTGTTTTGGCAGTAAGCTTCCTGTTCTCCCAGACTCTTTTTCTTAACCTGTTCATTGTTGTTGCTGCCCTACCAATCCGGATGTTGATTTCCTGATCTAGGGATAATTTGCTATTTACCACTGATCCTAGATATGTAAAATGGTCTACTATCTCTAGTTCGGCGTCGTCAATAAAGATTGATGGTACCCCATGTGCACCTTGTGACATAATCTGTGTCTTCTTTTTGCTAATTGTTAAACCAAATTCAGAACAAGCATTGGAGAATGCAGATAGTAGACATTGCAATTCTTCCTCAGAGTGGGTCGTAACTGCAGCATCATCTGCAAAAAGCAACTCTCTGATCAGTACCCTCCTAATTTTGGTCTTAGCCTTCAATCTCTGAGCATTGTAGAGGCCGCCATCTGAGCGTGAGTGAATGTATATACCACCATCCTGATCACGAAATGCATATTTCAGTAGAAGTGAAAAGTATATTCCAAAGAGGGTGGGAGCTAGTACACAACCTTGCTTAACTCCACTCTTGATTTCAAATTCTTCAGAAGTTGCACCATCAAACTTGATTATACCCTTCATGCCTGTGTGGAACGATTCCACAATGGACAGAAGAGTTGGTGGGCAGCCAATCTTCTTTAGTGCCTTGAACAGACCCTCACGACTGACCAAATCAAATGCCTTTGTGAGGTGGATGAAGGCAATAAACAGTGATTGATTCTGTTCACGGCATTTTTCTTGCATTTGTCGCAATGAGAATATCATATCAGTGGTAGACCGGTTCTGTCGAAAGCCACACTGTGATTCAGGGTAGACTTGATCTCCTAGGACTTGAAGTCTGCGCAGAACAATTCTGGCAAATACTTTTCCAACAATACACAGAAGTGAGATACCCCTATAGTTGTTAGAGTCGCTCCGATCTCCCTTGTTCTTGTACAGCGTTATGATGCTTGAATCTTTGAAATCCTGTGGGACTTGTCCTTCACGCCAGCATAGCTCTATTAGCTGGTGGATCTGTAGAGTGAGTGTGTCTTGCCCACTCCTGATAACCTCTATTGGAATCCCATCCTTACCTGGAGCCTTGCCAGATGCAAGTTCATTTATAGCACACTTAACTTCTGTTATGGTGGGAAGTGTGTCCAGGTGGTCAAGAGTTGGTAGAGCCTCTATGGCGTTGATGGCATCATCCGCTAGTTTGGTCTCACTTGAGTAAAGCTCCAAATAGTGCTCTACCCATCTGTTCATCTGCTGTTTCTTATCAGTGATGACTTCTCCAGTCAAGGTTTTCAATGGTGCACTTCTTTTTATCACTGGACCGCAGGCTTTCTTTATTCCTTCATACATGCTTCTTATGTCTCCCTTATCACTTGCGATTTGAATGGACTCACATAACTTGATCCAGTAATCATTTGCACACTGCCTGGCAGCCTTTTGCACATCCTTCCTAGCTTGCCTTAGCTCACTCAGAGTGTTACGCGTTGGTCTTTCCTTGTTTCTTAAGAGAGCTTTCTTCTTCTTATCAATCAAGGGCTGCAGAGTCTCGCTGTTGGCCGCAAACCAGTCCTGCCTCTTATGATCCACAGTGCCGTAAACCCCTACGGCAGTTTTATAAAGAGTTTCCTTAATGTGACCCCACTTTTCATTTACTGTACAATTTTCTGGTGTATCAGTGAAAGCGTCTTCAAGTTGCTGTTGAAACTGAAAGCACTTTTCAGGATCATGAGTGTTAATAATATTAATCCTGGGGCTAGATTTGTGTTTAGCTGTGTAGATTCTCTTTGGTCTCAGCCTAACCCTTGCAACAACCAAAGAATGATCCGTATCACAGTCAGCACTGTGGTAACTACGAGTCAATGATATATGGTTCAGATGTTGTCTCCGTGTGATGATGAAGTCCAGCTGGTGCCAATGGCCGGATCTTGGATGTTTCCATGTGACCTTATGCATCTCTTTTGTTTTAAAAAAAGAGTTTGTAATACATAGGTCATTACTGGTGCAATGCTCCAGCAGCCTTTGCCCATTTTCATTCATGCGACCGATGTTGTATTTTCCAAGGCACACTGGCCATGAACTCGAGTCCTTGCCCACACGAGCATTGAAATCACCGAGCATATAAATGTAGTCAGATTTTGGAACTGCCTTGATCACGGAGTCTAACTCCTCATAGAACAAATCCTTCACATCATCAGAGGAATCGAGTGTCGGTGCATATGCAGTAATAATGGTGGCAAACCCACAAGAGGTTGCCAAGCGCAGGGATAATAGTCTTTCATTTCCTCCTGCTGGAATTTCAATAGTTCCCAGTAGCGAATTCTTCACTGCAAAGCCCACACCGTGTTGCCTTTTTTCTGCCTGCCCTCTACCCTTCCAGAAAAAGGTGTAGTTGTTTTCCCTGAGTGACCCTTCCTCAGCGAGGCGAGTCTCCTGCAGGCCAGCAATATCAATGTTAAGACGATTGAGTTCGGCATCAATCACAGCCGTTTTTCTCACATCGCCAATATTGGTCAAGTCAGTGGAAAATCCTGGACACATGGTTCTCACGTTCCAGGTTGCAAGCCGTAGCTTGAGGTTTCTATTTTTATTTTTGTTTGTACCTGGTGCATTGGTTTTACAGCCTGCGATTCAGATTTTGTCCTAGCCCCAAGCACCCATTGAAGCAGGCAGGCTGTGGCGGATCAGCACCCAATTGGCTGGGGGCTGCCCAGCTTGAGGCGGGCGGTAGCTGATCAGTGACACCTATAGGTGTCTCCCACCGTCAGAGGCAACGCGTGGCGCCCCATGTCTACGCCAACTGACAAGGACTTATAACCCGTAACAGTTGCCTCTCGCTTTGATTCCGAGACCAGTTAAGACCAGGGATGGAGTTATTGCCTCTCCATAGCACAAAGCCTGGGCTAAAATATAGAGATCATGTGTTGCCCATGCAGCATGATCCCTCTCTCGGCCTGCCTAGTTCACTCCAGAGGAAAGGTAACACCCCTACATCTGGAACAAGACAAGCTGCAGAAGCTGCCGGATCAGCAAAGCAATGCTCTAACTGTCCGCCTGTCGGAGCTTCGATCCTAGACCAGCTGCCAACCAAGGCTTAGGGCCTAGTCTGCCCTGCCATGACAATTTTGTCTTTAGCTTGCATTTCCTCACACCAGGGTAAGGATTGTACCCTCCCAATTGCGCTCTTCCGCCCGAAGCCGTTGGCACAATGTGGGGTGTCGGGTTAGGTAAGCGCCGCCCAACGTTCGGCGCTAACAGAAACCAGGTAGTACCGTCTACTGTTATACGGTAGCTCAGTCATATCTGACTAAGACCTGACAGCAAGCTGACTAAATGTGCTCATAGTACACTCCCATATTCCCCATACATAAATACAAACAACCATCTTTCTATCTTGTGTACCAATGCATGAACTAATACATCACATAATAATAATACATAATAGGAAAGCATTATACTTATGTACCCATAGGTCTCTTACTACTTCACGACCACACAATACTATTTGTGTACCGACCCTATATCAGGTGGTTCTGTTCTTGCATTAACCCTCCTCTGATTCCTGTCGATGCTGTGTCTACCTTTCATGTACCCATGACTCATGGTACCTCTACAATTACAACATCTGTTTGCTATCCCTAGCCCTGGGTCAGTAATGTCGCGAACACTCTTTTGACCTGACTCAACTTTCCTATCTGCATATTGCACCGTTACACTTGAGTCTCTGTTTAGTCTGAACTCTTTATTCAATCTTGGCCCATATATCTGGCACCTTGCTTTCTGCTGCATACGCTTTATGCCTATGTGCCCTGCACTACTTCACGACCACACAATACTATTTGTGTACCGACCCTATATCAGGTGGTTCTGTTCTTGCATTAACCCTCCTCTGATTCCTGTCGATGCTGTGTCTACCTTTCATGTACCCATGACTCATGGTACCTCTACAATTACAACATCTGTTTGCTATCCCTAGCCCTGGGTCAGTAATGTCGCGAACACTCTTTTGACCTGACTCAACTTTCCTATCTGCATATTGCACCGTTAAAGACTTGAACACATCCCCTCAGCCAGGAAGAGCAGGTAACCTTAAAGAGGCCATGAGGGGATACTGTGCCCGAGGGCAAGGGCAGGGGAGATGAGGGAATAGGGTTAGGTTAACCATTCCCTCATGAGACACGCAGGCGTGGTTCAGAGAGTTAGCACTCTAACCACGATAAGCATCACGCCTCGTGGTAGCGGGAGAAGTTG